>VZTB01015006.1:692752-754726 GCA_013397245.1 Thryothorus ludovicianus | reverse complement strand
CGCCTGCCCTCAGCCGGCCCCGCAGCGCGGCACCGGAGCGCTGCCGGGGACCGCCCCGCATCGGAGAGCACCTCGTCCCCGCTCCCTGCCCAACAGGTTCCCTCCTCGCCGGCAACTGGAGGAGCTGGGAAGTGAACCCTGCCCCCGCCCCAGCAGGCGCACACGCACACGAGAGGGGGAGCAGCAAACCCGGCAGCCGCAGTCAGCCGGCAGCCGGGACTTCCCCCCGACATCACCAACCCGACGCCCCAGACAGGGCGCCCGGGGGAAGGATCCCCCTGCTGTTTTGCGGGATGCCCTTAAGCCCTAACCCCACAATCACTTGCCGAAAACCCTCCCACGGCCCGGGGCTGGAGGTGCTCTCTTCAGGTGGAGGGAGAGGGCGCGGGTGCTGGTGTCGGGACGATCGGAGCGACGAGCATCCCGATGTACACACAGGCGTAGATCCGTGTAATCCGTGCGGCTGCTTACACGGACAGATAGACAAACGCGAGGCAGTGTGCTTCTGTATGCCTCTGTATCTAGGTGGATGTATGCAGAAGTTTGCATGCACAGTACGAATGCATGGATACACATTTATATGCACAAGGTGTTCCAGAAAAATGTATACACGGAAAAAGATCTACACGATCCTGTAAACTAGATTACATGGATTTAACATGTATATTGTGAACTTTGGAGTAAATTAGATTTTTCTGCTCTGAGAACTCGGAAATGTTACAATGGTCAAGTATATTCAGGGCAAAAATAGTTTGGATTTGGACAACTTTTGTCCTTCTACTCCACTAGGAATAGCACAGATGTGAATTTTAGCGGCTTCAGTTCTCTTCAGGTGTGTGGAGCTTCGCACTGGGCATCAGGGTAATTGGAATATTCCCCTTTGTTTTCAGAATGGGAAGTGACAAAATTTCACTTACACAACATAAATTTGAAAACAAAAAACTCTGCCAGAGGTACAGCGAGTCACCGTTTTCCTGTGATCATAAATTTCGGGAGTGTAAATCTCTGTTTCCTTCTCCCTTAGACATAAGTTCCATGTTCTGGGGGAGTTGTTTTTAATTGTTTAATTAAAAAAAAAAATCTGCTGGAAGATGCAATTTTGCTTTTAGAATAACGCCTACATGATGCCTAGAAGAGCTGGCTGTAGGGAGTTCTGTTCCAGAAGTTAATTTTTGAAGGAACGACCCAGCTTAAGGAAAATATGTCGTGAGTCAAGCAATTAACTTTCAGTTATTTACTTTACGGGTTTTCTTTCAACCTTTCGGGTTTTGTTGGATTTTTTATTTCCAACCTAAACGCCTCTTTACTAGATTATACAGCAGTTCTTTCGTGTTTACTTCGGCTAATTGCAGTTACCGTGAATTGCTACTAATCATTTGTCACAAGGCTTATGCTGTTTTCCGCCACCAGCAGGGAAATGCTTGTGGAAGCCAGGCCGCCTGCTGCCCTGAGAAAATGAGGAAGGAAGGGACGGCGAATGCTCGGGGCTTGCCTGGATTCCAGCAGGAGTAGCTATGCTGGCGGTCCAGCAGCACGCCGATCCGCTGGTGCGAAGTCTGCGGGAGCAGCGGCGCTGTGGGGCGGGCGGGAGGCGGGACGGGGCGAACAGGACAGCCGGTGGGTCCCGGCGGCACGGGGCTCCGGCACCGCCCCACGGCGACAGCCCGCAGGCATTTGAAGGTTTCCTGAAGGCAGCTGCTTATACAAACATCATTGAAGGCTCCCAGGTCGTGGTTCCCGCGTCCCGGCTCGCAGCGCCCGCGCGTTCGGAAAGCAAGGACGGACGGGAAGCGCCGTCGTGCAAGGAGGTGTTTCCCTTGCGCTGGCCATATAGAAATGTGTGTGTATGCACACACACGCTCAATTTGAATAAATAAAAGCTTGTCGCGGCCCCGGCACCCCTGCCGGGGAGCCCAGCAGCGAGCACAGCTGGGGCGGTGCTGCAGCACCGGCGAAGGCTGCGCGGCCCGGGCCGGGGGAGCTCGCTTCGCCGCCGGCGGGAGGGGGTGGCTGGGGGCCGCCGTGCCTCTGCCACCTCCGGGTGTGCGGCACGAGTGAGCCAGATAGTAGGTGGCTGAAAGACCCGGGGGAGGGACACCCCGGCGGCAGTTTACGAAGAGAAATGGTGAGGGCAGGTCGAGCTCCGTAAACCCGCTTTGGGCGGCCCGGCTCCGCGGGGACTCCGGGCGGGAGGGGAGGGAGCCAGGGGCGGCTTCCCCGCCGCGGCAGCTCCGTCGGGCGCCGCTCCGCCTCTTCCCCGCCCGGCAGCCCTATCCCGCCCTCACGGCATCCTGCCGCGGTGGCGGGATCCTCTGGCGGCGGCGGCGGGAAGCGCGAGGGATCGGGCCGGGGCTCCCACCCCGCGCTGCCTCCAGCCGGCGGCAGAGCGCTCGGTCACCCCTGCGCCGTGACCGCAGCTTTATGCGGCCGTCCAGTCACTCAGATCTCGAGAAAGACCCTCACAGAGCTCCCTCTTTCCTTGCGGAGTGTCAGAAATCCCCAAGGCTCGATCAGAGCAATATGGTTCATTGATTATTGACTCTCCTCAGGCTGTAAGAAAAAAGCAAAGGTGATGTTTAAGGTTTTCTTTCTGCTGTCGACAGTGAGTAACATGTTAATGCCAAAGAGATACTTCAGCACTACTCTTCACTACACCTCATGCTTCGGTCATTTCTGCTCCTCCTCTTCATATTCACATGCTTTTATTTTACTTCTAAGCACACTCTGCCTTTGCTGAGCCTTTCAAATTGTATATTCAGGTAAGGGTCATGATTATCCAGCACAGGTTTTAACAAAATAACATTTTATCATGCTATGTAAGGATAGTAAAATGTTTATATTCTCAGTAATATTATCCCGCACAACAAAGTGCATCCACACTTTATCTTACCTTTCATTGCATTTTCACAGAAGGTGACTATCTTCTCTACCTGAGGGTTACCTCTGTGGTATGTCTTGTGCAGTGGGGAAGTATGAGCCTCTGTAAGCAGCTATGGAGGGAGTTAGTTAGCATAAACAATGGGGGAAATGCCAAGGAAGGGAATGGGATTCATGGATCAAATTTCTCACTTGCTAGAATTAGAAGTCCCATCTCAAGTGCTGAACAGTGTGGGCACCTGAACTGAATCTCTTTTCTGAGATCCAGTGTTGAAGGAGAGCCCTATTGGTGGTTTTCCTGGCACCCCAGTGCTACCTATATACCATGAGAAGCACAGAAGGGAACTGGGGCTGCTCTGAGACAAAGAAGGAAGGACCTGAAACCCGTCTCTTACAGCTCCTGGAATATTCCAGCTGAAGGCTTACTAGATTTTTCTAAGATGCTTGAGCCATTTTCTTCTGACTGAAGGGCTCTGTTGCTCCTGCTGGAGTCTTTAGGTAGGAAGTTGAACCTCGGGTCACTTTCTGTGTCCTTTCAGTTCTGTTCTTTAGCATTGGGCTTTGCTCTCTGGCTCATGGGCAGGATAGTAAGAATCCCTCCTGATGCTGCCATGCTGCAGCTTTTCAACAGCTTCTGCTTTCTGGCAGAAGCATAGGCATCCAGGGCAGGCAGGGATGCTTCTCTGGGGACAGGCCACTCCTGAGCAGTTGTCTTGAGAACATCAAAAACACCAACCCCAGTGCAGGAAGAACTGAGCCTCGATCTACTGAGGCCAAAACTGCCCTGGGTGGCTGGTTTATCATATATGTATCAAACTATAGCAGGGAGTTGCCCTCAGTGTAGTAATTTTCCAACCTACAAATCCAGCCTATCATTGTTGGTCCAGTCCATTGCAATCTATCAAGATTTCTCAAAAACTCTCCAAATTCATCTAACTGAAATTAGTTTGTGTCTTTAATCAATATTCTTCCTTTTTACTTTGCTTTTAGCCAGGGTCTAATTTAAGCAGCAACTTTTGAGACATTATGACTGTGAGAAGTGAAAATTGCTTTTGAGGATGGCACTGAAAAGGAAATACTGCATTACAGAATGGGACACTTACACTTTAGTCTAAATTAAGGGTAGTCCTTGGAAGATCCTTCAGAAGTCCTTTGGGCTTCATAAAATCTAACTTCTGATCTTTCTATCTTCTCCAAATTGAACAAATGTCTATTACAATATGGTGGAACACACAAAACTGGTAAAATGAGGATGTCATCTGATAGCCATCATGCAAAGACCATATTTAAGCATTTGTAGTGACAGAGAACATATAAAAGGTCAGAAAGAATTCAAGCAATTTTATCATTTCAGTGTCAATTCCAATCGGAAGAGCAAGGATATTAGGGAAAATACATCCTAATTACAAAAAACTTTATCTCCAGATTTAAAAAAATCTCTAAGTGTTGCATTCATCTTCTCTGCATAAAATGAACAGTAAAGCAGTTTCATTCATTTTTCTTCAAAGTTTAGATGTTGAGCAAGGATTTTTGAAATACAAGATTATTTAATAAAATCATTGCTTCCTTAGTTTTGTATAAATATGTTCAGTTATTCCACAGAGGGGACATTCTATTTCAAAAAAAGAAGAACACAACTCAAGATAACAGAAGACGGTTCAGCTTTAGAAAACACATTGTTGCTTAAATTCATCCTTGAAGTAAGCTGGCACAGAAATTAAAAAATCTCTGCCATTGTATTTGACTTGTTCTTTCATTCTTAATGGATGCAAAGAAGGAAATTTGGCAATAGTCTGCACACACTTCCCCTGCAGTGCTGAATTGTTGTAACTCCCTTCTCAACTCTTTTTTCATGAAAGCATACACGAAAAACTCAATGAGAAGTAATTTGCATTTATTACTCCCTTTGGCCATGACTAAGCTGTGAAGTAGCAGTGTCCTGCAGGGTCCTAGTTCACCCGTGCTGGGGACAATGACACTCCATTCCTGAAAGCCCAAGTGACTTCCAGGGGATATCAGAGGGGGCTGTCACATGCAGATACCACCCCAGTCTGGGGCAGGACAAGCCTAGTGTTTTGGTTGAGCCAGGACCTGGGAAATGCTCCCACAGTTCAGCTACCATCTCAGTGAGTAGTGATCTCCCACACAAACAGTTGCAGTGACTGTGGAGTGATTTAAATTGTGAGGTAGTATATAATGAGAAGCAATAGTATTCATTTATTCCAGCCTGGAGCCTAATGGCTTCTTGAAGCATCTTCTGAACTATGGAACACCCAGTGCTCATGAACAAGCACATGCTGCAGGGAGACCTGTGTTTGTTGAAGATTACTTTCCACGTAAGTAAAATAGATCAGATTTAGAGATCCTTTCACTGAGTTCTGCAATGGAGACCAGGAAATAATGCTGTTACACAAGAAAAGAGTCAGACTTGTGTGTAAGCAGATGAAACAAAGTACAAAAACTCTCTAGGGCAGACTCCAGAACTGGACTGGAGAAAATGCTACTCAAAGATGGCTCTGAGTTTGTCATTCACAAAACTCAGTCATGTAATTCTTCAAGTTTCTCACCTGAAGATATAACCAAGGAATTTTATTATTATAAAGTTTTGTATTCCAATAGGCTCTGCAATTTTTCATGGTTTTTGATCCCTGAAGGGTCAAAGGGATCCCCTAAGGGGATGATGAACAAAGAGGTGTGTGACTGCTCAAAGACAGACAAGAAGGCTACATGAAATCAGAGATCCACATCCTGACTTCAGCTCAGGCTAGCACTGAATAGATGGGCATGCCCTCTCCCTTGTTCCTGTTTATCAGCATCCAGTCACTTACTCAGTCCCATGGCTTCTCTACTGATCTCAAGAATTTATGAATTTCTCATTCCACAGCATCAAACAAAAAGTTTCAAAAAGCAGTAGAAGTGTAAGATCTTTTTCTTGGCAATTTTTAGGAATGAAAGAGTTGAAGACACAAAAGAATCCAGACAACTCCTCAGTTGCAGACCAGACCCTTGCCTCAAAATGAAACATGAACTCTCCACTCTGTCCCCAAAGATCACAGGATTGTTGCTCCATAGCAAGATAGCACTTAATTCTGCAACAACTTGATTCAACTGTGTTCACTCAAGGTATGTCCTTTTCTGGGCAACAGGGAGGATATGCCATGTGTGCACACATGTGTGATCGAGTGTCTGCATGTGTGCTTTCCAGTTAATTCTTCAGCTTCTCTGGTGTGCTCTAAAAGGATAACCAGTATAAGAATGACATTTTGCAATCAAATGTTGAATGCATTTTTTATTTAAACATTAAGATTTAATTACAAAAGCTTCTGGAACAATTAAAGGATGCCAAGGAGGAAAGAGCTGAAAACTCAGACTGCATTTTCTCATTCATTGTGAAAGCAAAACACATTGTCAGCAGCAAGGCGTTTTATAGAAAAGTTTCAGATGGACAGTACAAAGATCTTTCTGTCAATATTGTCACTGAAACACCTTGCTGTCATTAAGCACATCTTTTTTTTTCTGAACACACTTCCTAGTGTTGGCTGATTGGTTTTTGCAGTGGGAAACAAGTAATAATTATTGCAGAATTACTGTAATTCTTTTCTGGTAATCTCTGCTAACATAACACAGTCTTCTTCTTGGAAAAATGTCCAAACATAATTTACTTTACCCTGATAAAAATGTCTACTGCTGTTGTTAGAAGTTTTATTTGCACAAGTATGTTCCTAATCTATGTTAATTTCATGCAATATAAATCTTAATTTTTGGAATAAATACTGAGAATCATTAGAGAGAATTCCTTGGAATGCAAAAATCCAAACAAACTTTGTATTTTCATTTAAGGACAAGATTCCATCATCTTTATTTACATAAGTAGCATCCTGCTCCCTATGTTATTTAATTGCAAACTAGTCTCAAGCAGTGAAAATCCTCATAGTCCCATTAGGATTTACTGCATTGTATTAAACTTCCAATGAAAACTGGGCAGAGCAGTTTTGTCTGTGGAGTAATGCACTACCTGTAACTAGTAAAGGTGCTCAAACATAGCCCTACACTTAATAATTTGGCACATTTACAACTGGCGTTACTCAGTAACTTGTCAGATGACAATAGTGGAGCTCTTCTGTAAAATATAGGTTAAGCCCATATTTGTATGACTGTACATCTGAAGTATAAAAACCACGATATGTAATACACTTGAACAGTTAAAAAATATAACTTATTTTATTTGTAAACTATCAATGCAAGATACTCAGCAGCAAAGAAGCCATGTTCAATGTCTTCTGATCTTTTATAAAGATCCATTGCTGTAAGTAATATAATTGTCTCCAAAACATCTGAGGTTACATGTAGAAACAATCAAGGCAATATTATTTGTACATATTATTAAACATGCAAAAAACTTCCTGAAGAATATTGCCCAAACGTAGAAAGTCATCTGGATCTCAAATTTTCCTTGGTAGCATCAGCTTTGTAAGTATGGCTCACATGTGGCTCCAGAGCACTTCAGTTTATTTTGGAGAATTGGCACCTTTAATAACAGGCTCCCTATTCAAATATGTGGCCCAGTAAACTAAGTTAAAAGTTCCAAACAACACTGGAAAAATTATCCGGGACATTTTGTCAATCTTACTGATGCTGTTGTAAGTCTTTTTACTTTCAGGAGGCTTTTCTTCTGCAGGCTTCACTGGAGCAGATGTAGTGTTTGAGATGACAGATGGGGCTGAGTCCTTTGGCATGTTTGGTGCAGGAGTCATCTTCCCAGTGCTGTAGGTATTAGTTGGTTTATTTCCCAGCAGGTTGCGCTCTTTTTTCTGCAGCGTAAAGAACAAAATGTTATATCACAAGAACAGAAAGGGGAAACGTGTTCTCAGGATAACAACCCAAAAAGCTGAGCACCATGATCAAGCATGCCCATTAATGCCTGTTGGTTATTCTGGCTTTGCCTATCAAATAGGTGTTTCTGCCTTGATTTTGTAGCCCTTACTCAAGTGCAACTGTCTCTCATGGGAGAAAGCTGAGACTCACTGGCTGGACCCACATCCCACCTGACATGTGCATTAGCAGCCTCTTTTGTCCATGAGATGTGGTCTTGCATCTGAAGAAGGTGCTGCCCCATGGACAGCTGACGAGATGTGAACTTCATTTCCCCAGCTGCTGCAAAGAGTGTGGGGAAGGGCTCATTGCCCCTGCCAGCTTGGCCTCTCTGTAGGCTCTTTTGGGATGCCTGTGAGTATGAGCTCTCTACATAGATTTACTAAGAGTCAGTCCTATCCCAAAAGTTTCATTTCAGCATGAAACTCAAAAGTTTGTGTTTTCACAGAACCAGTTTTTGGTTCAGTGCCCAATGCCCTTCTGCAAACAGTCCTCTTCATACAGATGATAGAGACTGGTAGTCTATCCCTGTGAAAGGAAGGCACCATATCTTCTTGCAAATTTTCCTCTACAGGAAGGTAGAAGTATGTCATGAGGTAATCAAATATCTTTTTCACAAAGAAGCTGAAAATTGACCGTTCAGTTATTTAAACTATACTGAATACCTGCATTTTGTTTTAGGTGTTTAAAAAACGTAAGTTAAGCACCTTGATTTTTGCGGCTTCCTGGGCTTTTTTGCCATCCCATGCCCAACTCCTCTTGGTGAAATAGTTGACTGTTGCAAATTCAATCAATGCCGAAAATACAAAGGCATAGCAAACAGCTATAAACCAGTCCATTGCAGTAGCGTAGGCCACTTTTGGCAAAGAGTTACGGGCACTGATACTTAAGGTGGTCATGGTGAGGACTGTTGTTACTCCTGCAAAGAACAAAAATAAGAGTCAGAGATCAGTCTGGTAACCCTTATGGGATGCTGAATGTTATGAGCAGGTTATGAGTTATGAGCAGGTCCCAATTCAGCAGGATGCCTAAGAAGGCTTCATGAAGTCCATCAGTGTTTGCATATTACAGTTTAAAAGAATAAGAAAAAAAATCAAAGCCTTCACCGTCAGATGTTTAAGTCTATGGAGTTGTGGTTAGTTCTAGCTGTAGCGTATTTAAATAGGGATTTTTTTGGGGCAACACAAGCCCAGGGTTTATAACTGTCAGAATGAAGTGACATTACTTATTTTGTTTTCTTATACAGAGATTGCATGTTTAAAAATGTTGACTGCTACTAGTTTCCTTGACTGTAACTCCTCCTTTCCCATATGACAGTAAACGACAAAACAGCCAGTGCTTTCATCTGTGGGAAGATTTCCCCAAGAGCAAAAACACCAACTCTCAGTTACAGCTTTGCAAACCTAGAATCAGTCAGCAAAGTAATGCTACTGTATTCTCTCCATACAATTTGCTGTGCACATTTTTGAGGTGACAACTGATTTCAGGAAGCTGATACAGAAGAGTGACACCTTCAAAACAGCTGAACAAAGTTTTACTTAATAAACTGTTCCCAGTCCCCTTGTTTTTCATCTAGCAAAAACCTTGTATTACATCAACCTTCACTTGAGGAAGGGCTTATTTTCTGCTATCTTCTAGGGATAAACCAAGTGATTTAATGACACCCCAAAGGCTTTTTCCATAATAATTTCTTTGGTAAATATACATTTTCTAAATGCAAAGTCATATTAATTTGTTTGATGGTAATAGAGATAATTGTCACTAATTAACCTCTACATGGTTTCCCCAGATAAACATCCTACAAGAAAGATAAACAAAATGTCTTGAAGTGATATCTGCTTCAAATGCTTAGCTAGGGTACACATTAAATATGATAATCCATATGTCTTTTTTTCTAAACCATCTAGTATCCGCACAAGTGGAAAAAACCCAACACAAATCATACTAATGTAATTCTTTTATCTTCTGTCCTTAATTTTCACGTAATTGATTGACCAATTTCTATCACAACTCCACAAAAACAGCCCAGACAGGGCTTTTAAATTGATTTTGAATTTAAACTGTTGAGAATGAGAAAACATTTACAAAATCTCAAGCAGAAATAAGCAGTACGGAACTGTGGTTTTGTTAGCAAATCACTTCCACAAGCCACAAAGATCCTACCTGTGTTCTAGGAGAAAGTGGGATACTCACCAAAGACTGTTCTAGCAGGGACAGACTCTCTGTTTAACCAAAACGACACTTGTGATAAGATCACAGTCATAATGCAAGGAAGGTATGTTTGGATGACAAAATAACCAATTTTTCTTTTCAGATGAAAATGGGCTGTCATAATAGTATATTCACCTAGAAGAAGAAAAATTTGCATTTGAGTAAAATAAGAAAGACTTACTGATTTAGGGACTGAACAAGACCAACTCCAACTCCCTATTTGAGGATATCATTCAGCCGTTCTTAATTTCATGAAAAATGTCTGGATTTCTGCACTCTGGAAAACCAAGACTTGAGACAGAGGTGCTGCTAGATCCTCACAGTCTTCACATTCAGTCTCAAAAGCAGAAAACAATGACTGCTATTCCTACTACACTGAAAACCTGCAGTGCTCCTATGCACCTGGAATGTTGTGATGTTCACAGGTTTAAAAATCTGGTTTGCTGGCACTGCCTCAATATTTTCTGGTTTTGACTCAGTCCTACAAACTCCTGTAGCATAGTAACAATTAAGGCCCTTGACTCTTAGAAACCTGATTTAGAAGCAGGATTAAACCTCATTAGGGAAATTTATGGCTAAGCTATCAGTTTTCAAGAATGAAAATGGGTCCAGACACCCCTTCTGCACCATATTTTAGGGATTGCAAGTTCCAGCATCTTCTGCAAGAACTTCTGCTTTGCATATGCATCCTGGGATGTCTTAGTAATGTGAGTAGCCAAACCCTTCAGATTGCTGGTCCCAGAAAAAAAATGTCCCTCTAATCCATGCAGTGTTCCTAGAATTTGGTACCATTTAGCCCTTCAAAAGGTTATTTGTTTCTGGACAGATACTGTTTCCTGTCTTATTCACCTGGGCAATGAATATTGCAATGCTTGCATGCAGAGTTCCCTAAATGCTTCCTCAGCAGTGCTAAATTCCATTTCTTTTTCATATGCCAAATTCACAGCATTTCCTTAATATGCCATTTATCGGCTCCTCTGAATTTCAATAAAAGCCTAAATAAATGCATTCAAAAATTGACAGACCAGCTGTCACCTTCCTTAATGTTTCAGAAAAAAATCAAACCTTAACCAGTTCTTTCAGATTGTTCCTGGAAAACCATATAGTTGTTACTGAGGGCTATTCCTGGTGGTAATTGCTCTCTGGTTCTTTCAGAGTATTTCTGGAAAATCATGTACTTGTTATTGAAGGTTATTCACTACAGTCACTGCTCCCCAAATCCAAAATCTCGCTAGCTAAAAGCATGCTACTATTTGCCTAGGAAAAAAAAAAGTAAAAAAAAAAAAAAAAAAAAATTAAGAATAAAAAGCAATCCATCCATCCAAGCCCTAAGAGATTTTCACTGATATCAAAGTAATTTAAAAGCAAGCATCATTCAGTTGGTACTGATGAATCAGAGTAATGCCTGTTTTGAAATATATACTGTCCTTCAAGAACAACTGTAGTTATAATCTCTGTTGCAAGATTTGACTGTTAGTCTCTATACAACATCCACAAAAGGAAAATAGCCAACAGACTGATTCTGCCTTGAGTGAATAGCCTCAGCTGAGCTGTGGCCAGCATTACTAAGCTATTAGGTTTGGCAGATTACTTCTAACTGACAATATGGCTAATTAGCAGAGAACAGGTTTACAGCAAAAGGGTTTTTTCAGGTATAGCTGCACTCATACAATATGCTACAGGAGCTCTGCTATTCTGTTTACAGACATTTTTCATGCTGAGGATTTTAGACAGAAAGTGAAATAATATGGAAATACCTTAACTGACATCCTGCCTCAATCTTTATGTCTTTCTCTGAAGTCTGATTTTCTGGTAAAACAGTTCCCTGAAGAGTGATGTGGAAATGGACACGGAATGCCGTGAAACTGGGGAGAAAACCCCTGCGAAGAAAAGCCTAATTCCCTTCCATTTAGTGCAATTTTGAACCAGGGAGGCTGAACATACAATGGTCTCAGGAGGAACCCCACTTGCTCTTTATTAAGGAGTATTTGCAGCAGGGTCTGCCTGCCTGTAATCTCAGGCAGACAGACAGTTTCTCAGTTGCTACTTCACTGGGATGTGTTTGAGTCACAGTTTCCCTGCTCGCTACAGAGTGACAATGTGCATTATCGATTTTGACAGTATGCTCTCAGAGCTGGAATAAAAAAAAGAATCTACACAGCTTCAGCAGAGCAACAGGACTCTTTTTTTTTTTTTAATTTCATTTTTAAAACACAGAAAATGAGTGGCTGCATTCTGATGGCACTCCACATCTGATTTTTACCCTACCGTTTTCTTTAACTTATCAAAATTCATCTCCACTGAAATAATCACAGCACCTTGATTTTGTACTTTCTCTTCTCCCAGCTGATACATTCTTTGATTTCTTATGCTGTCCCTTTCAAAGACATCTACACTAGAAATACTTCCTCCAGTAGACTTAGGGCTGCTTAAAGTAAAGCTAAAAGCTGCCTGAGTTGGCTTTTTGTTTATACAACAAGATACTGGCTCTGTTGGAGCGGCAAAGCTCCCTTTTACTTCTGTAAGGCCACTGTTTATCCTTAGATCATAAGCTTTCTTGAGCAAGAGCTAATTTTTGTTATAGGTTTATGTAGCACTTAAAAGAAAATCCTGTTCCTGATGGGGTCCACTCATCACTGCAGAAAACAAATTATTGTTAGTAAACAAAAACAAATCTAGCACTAATGAAAAGCCCTAGAGCAGAAATGGCTGCACTTCTTCATGGAGCTGTGCTAGTGTGCTGCTGCTCTTAAGGGTTTTTTATGCTTTAAAAGCTGCTACAGTATTTTTTTTTTTTGGTATCCAGTTGATGGAGTTCTGGAGATCACGCTTACAGATTTTCCAGGATCTTGCACACATTATTTCATTGCCATTATGTGAGATTCAATTGAGTACTTTAAGGAGGCTAGACCAGCCCCAGGCTTGTTTGTTTACTGGATATACCTGGACTCAGTTCTATCACTGGCTGTTCTGGCAAGACCCTGGCATTAGGTACATTAGACATCTCCCTGACTATGCTGACATCCAGAATATTTTGGCCCAAAAAACTGCATGTTCCCTTTTATAGTGATATAGGGAAATATTCACCTCAAGAAAAAAATCAGAATTATTTGGTTCAAAATAAAGAGCTGAATGATTATTTTTTTATTTAGGCTTTGAACATTACAGAGCTCAGGCTCCAGCTGGCAGTACACAAAAGAGTGGGTTTACATTTTGTTTTGTGCTACTGCAGATCCTAAGTTAGCTCTGAGAAATTCTGGGTATGGAGAACATAACTGGGCAACAATTTGTGGAAAGCAACAAGATCCACTTGGACTCAAATCTCATATCTGATTGTTTTCAGCACTTTTACCACCAGGACATAACAGATGTTGGTTCTGCTGGAAGCAGTGTGAGTAGTCAAATGTCTTTCTTTCAGGTAAATAACATTTGGGGAAGTTAGCACAAAAAACCCTCATAAAACAAAAAGCACAAACAGCCAAAAAAACAAACATGTGGTACATGACAGAGCTGTTTTCTCTGCCATTGCTAAAATGTTCCAAATTTCAAGATTGGTTGGAGAATTAGGAGTGCCAGGGTATTTTTTTCTGAGAAGCCAGCCAAAGGGCAGCTTGCCTACAAATCTGCAGAATCCCAAGGAAGGGGTACAGGTCTGGCATTTCCATTTTAAAAAAATTCTGCCAGAAAGAAGGGCATAAAATGACCTGCGACATGCTCAAATATTTTGTCTATGCAACTGCAAGGGCTGTGTATTTTGACCTGTGTGTCATAAAAGCCACAAAAGATCCAAGCACTTGGATTATGCAATAGCTATTTGGTTTTTCTTTTTCACGTTCAACAATTCAATAGAAGAAAGAAATGCCTTCGATGGCCATTCGTAAGTAATGCTGATTACTGGCCTCCTATGAGCTTGATGAAGTCCAGAAAATCCATCGCTGACTGATGCTTTCTCTGTGCAAAATCGGATTTTTGTATTTTGCTAATCCCCAGTTACAATCTGTGTCCTGCTCTTTGTGATCCACCCTGCAATCAGAACCCAGCCAGCCCAGATGTAACCCAGGACATTAATATAAAATCTTGACGTTGGAAACACAGCACTTATTAGCATAAATCTTAAATACGTGAGGGAGGTGTTTAGTGTGAGGAAACTTTGGGATTTGTCTGGAGTGTTTCCTTGGGCTGAGGAGTACAAGGAGCTTTCACCAGCAAAGCGGCAAACTGGAAGTGGCCTGGAGCTGACACGCTGGAGCACTCACTGCCTGGTCTGGATGGTTTTCTTGCTCTGAGGAGCAGGACGAGCTTGTAGGAGATGCTCCAGTACATCCTTTGGATCTTTTTCTTGGCAACAATGAAGGCGAGAGGGGAGCTGCCATTCATTGCAGAAAACAACGCAGCTATGATGGTGAACTGGTAAGGAAAAAAGTGTCTTTACTCTTTAATGGGAGATAGTGTACTCATTCTTTTTCTGCAAAAGTGAACCACTCTGTTTATATGTTTCTTTTGACTTTATGAATCTTTGCTTTAGCATCAGCTTTGTGTCTCCTGAATGGGCAAGGGAGGGGATGAATGTCTGTAGGACGGGGATGGCAGTCAAATTTAGTGGCTGCCCAAGGCAAGTCGTCCCTCACTTTGTGTGCCTTCTGGAGCACAAGCAGCAAGCTCAGATGTCTTCTCTTTATTTGCCAGGTGGAGCACAAAGTTTTACGCATCTTTATGTTTCAGTCCAACTAACTTTGTGTGCAAGTGCGCATGTACCTGTTTTCATGACTCCTAAATTTTCTAACAGATAGTAAAAGGCTCCTAATTTAATCTATACTTTGTCCTCTACAACTCTGCCCATCGTTTTCCACCAGGGACACAGTATATCACCGCAGACTCTGTTGGGCTTTGCCTACAGGAATTGCTCCCAGGCATGTTGCCACAGGCTGCCCCTTTCCCCAGCCCAAGTAGCAACCACCAGCAGTGGAAATCCCCCTTTTCTTCACGGCAGGCTATTCCGTTCCCATCTCTTCCCCCTCCCTTCGCTGGATGCCACTAATGCTCTGCAGCCGAGTGCATTGTGTAACCTGGTTAAGCCCCGTCCTACTGAGTTCACGTGATCCCTTGTCCCGGCCTCGACCCCCCCGGGACCCCCCCCACCAATGCACACCCAGGGCTGCCCTTGCGTGGGAGCCTTAAGCAGCAGGGGGGCACGGCTCACGTGGATGCCCAGCCTGGGATTAAAGCTTCTTTGCCTCCCTAATGCTGCCACATCTGGCGCCTCCGCTTCCAGCCCGAGAGGGAATGGGAATCCTCGGGGTTTGCACCTCCTCTCCGGCCACGTGGTGCCCCGGACACGCTGCAGAGCCGCACCATGCCAGGGTACCCCCCCCCCCCACGCGGCTCCATCAAGCAATCATTTTAAAGCCATGATTGCAGCGGATCAGATGCGTGGGTGGCGTTTGCCTCGCAGGGTGGTTCCTCCCACGGGGAAATCAGCCAGCAACTGCGCTGGCAGCCTCGGCCAGGGCGATCGCCAGGAAACTGCGTGAGGCTTCTCAGGCACTCCTGTAAATACCAGCAGCTTTCGTGTATCTTCAGCCACAGCCTGATGTACCTGAGCATTTAACCCTCTCAGTGTTTAAATGCCTCTGCTAAGTGGTCATGAACCTGCACAGGATCTCCCTAGCACTCCACATCCCACAGGTGCTTCCCTAGCCTTATTGCAAAATAACCAGAGCCTGTGAATCTCCCCTCCTGCTCCAGCCATCAGCAACCGTGGCATGGAAATACTTCCCCCTACCTGTACTGGTACTGATGTTTTCCGTGCCCACAGTTTGTCCCATCAGGTGGTACTGGTTAAGTCGTGAGCCATCTTCAGCCACCACCACAGACGTTGTGGTGCTGTTAGTCCACACATAGATCACTTCAGAGTTGGGGTAGGCATCTGCCAACAAGGGGGAAAAAAGACAGTAAGGAGTAAAATCCACTGTGTAATATTTTAGTGGATCCTTAAATGATAATGACAGGGAGAGAGAAGAATGGAGGAGTAAGAGTGAATGGATAAAAACAAATAAAGATGATATAATCATGGTCCCATATGCCCAGCTCAAAAAATATTAGGTTGAAGCCTTCTAATATAAGAGATGTGTGGGATGGTTTGTGAAAGGCTGGAACAGTGGAGGTATAAATATAATCCATCACAACCACTCAATTTGGGAAAGTACAGCTCAGACCTATACTCACCTCACTGGTGGCTCCTGAAGCCCAGCATGCTGCAAAAGGTATTTTGCTAAGGTTTCCCCCTCAAAAGGGACACCTTGAATGCCAGGACAACAGGGACCTTCTGTGTTTTGTCCTGTATCCAGGACAGAATTCTAAGTGATGCCATGTGCAAGTCCTGGGCTTGGTGTGTATGCACTGACTGGAACACATTTGGGTGGGTGAGGACATAGGTCTTGCATGTGGATAAAGGAAGATGGAATGTGCCTGCCTGTGCCTGTGATGCTGAAGAGCAGACACAGGATGCAGGGGTGAGAATGCATGAAGGAGAGCAGGAATGGGGCAGGGAGCTGCAAGGAGAGGGGAGGTGTTTGTGCATAGCAGAATGGGGGTGGTGGTGTGAAAACACCTGCACAACTGCAGATATGTATGTGATTTCTCTCACGTTCATTTAGAGGTCTTAGGAATTAAATGTGGTTGCAGTACTGCCAATTCATTCGTTCCTTTAATGCTGCTGTAACTTAATGCTCTAACACCCAGAGTGATCATAGTATTATAAGGGAATCTCAGTTTTCTTTTACAGTCTGTGCTGAGTTTAGATTTTAAGCCTTCTCTGCAGATGGTCGCAAAAACCCCAGGAGACAACTCTATATTTAATTATATTTTATTTAATATAAGTAGCTCTCATACTTTTCCAAACTCCTTTAGCACTGAAAGCTTTCAGGTCACATTCCTGCAAGCATGTTACAGTAGGCTAGGGTACACTGTACTAAAATCTCTGGAAAGCAGGCAAGGCTTACTCTCCAAATAGAAGGTGAAAAGCAGGTGAGCTTGGAAGTGGTCTGAAGTCAAATATTAATATCTCACCTTCTGCACTTTTTAACTTGGAAGATGGGAATGCAGAATGTTTCTTTCTGGAAAAAACCTGACATCCTAGTTTGGGAGACAACATATAGCAGCTCTCCAAACCAGGACTTGAGAGTCAAGGCCAACAGGCTAGGTGGAAGGACATGTACTTACTCAATCAGACTGTGTGTTTTGTTTGCTAGAGCAAGTGAGCTGTCTTGGAAAGATGCAGCTCTATGGAGAACTTACAAAAGATTCAAAGGCATTGGGTTATAGGCAGTGGGTCAACATGAGCTTCTGAGGCACTGTAAGGGCAAGAAATGTGGTAAGGTAATCCCTGGATCCATAAAACCAGGAATGTCAAGCAGAAAATGGGAAGTGATGCCAGTTCAGGCTAAGAGGATGTGTGTAGAACAATGAACTTCACTTGAATGTTAGACAAGGTAGCAGGGAAGAAAGCAGCACCTTCTTTGCGCTGTTATTAATGTTACTGTGTTGTATGTGAGAGGCAGGGCACTAGCCTAGGTACACCTTTGCTCTGACTGTTTATGGCTTTTCTTCGACATCTCAGAAAATACATAGAAATAATGAGGGCAGAGAGGGGGAGAGAGTTCAAAAGAAGGTTACAGGTACCTCCAGGGACGGGAAAATAAGTCATGATTTGAAACTTAAGCAGCTCAGCTTATTCAGGTTACTGACAAAAAGCTGAGACATAGCTCAAGCTCTGAGTATAGATACTTGTATACAGAAATCTGAAACCAGAGGGAATCTCTTGGACTACTCACAGAAAGTGCCTGAAAGATGGTTCTAGGCAGATTCAGATGAAGAACAGGGCAGAATTTCCTAACTGAGTGGGAGACTAGTAATTATACAGTGGATAACCTTCTGAGAAAAAAAAATAATTATGAACTACTGTTATTAGGAAGACAATGATAATTTGAAATCTTTTTTTGTCATGTGTCTAACAGTTGCTGCTGTATCAAGGGCTGGAGCTGATCCTGGGTTTGGATGTTGAGAAGCTACAAATACTTCATCCTTTGTTAGCCATGCAGAACTGCCCACATGCCTTCCTTGTGCTTGTATTTGCAGCTCTGCTGTAAAATTACTGTAATTACATGTCGTGATCTGCTTTGAAAGGCTAAAAAAATTGTCCTCCCTATTTCAAAATATTTGCATCACAGAAAGTCATGCAATTTCACCTTCCCTTTAGAGCTAAGATACTTTACTATCTCTGAGATGACTACAAGTTCATAATGTGCTGTAAATAATTTCAAAGCCAGATCTGGAGAAGTGGGAGGAAATTAGTCCATTTAAAAAAGTGATGCAGAAAGCCCCCTTTTTTTAAAATGCTTATCTGATATATGTTCATGTGCTGATTATCCTCAGGGAATAATCCTGAGGATATGTGGAGTATGTTTAGGTAGATTTGGGATTGTCAGAAAATTTTATTTTTACCTATGTTACTTCCTGCACAAAAAAAGCTCCTAACAACAGCACTGGACTTTTTTTTCCCCTGGGATGATCTAGATATATCCCAACTCAGCACTTCCCTGTCTCTACAATGATCCCAACAACCAGGATAATTGGGTTTATCCTGTTTTCTGATGATGATACACATTAATTCATCCTAACTGGATGCTTCCTAATGTGAGTACTGTAACTAAATTCACTGAAATTGCAATCACACAGGAATTTAGGCCTGTTAGGCTTAACAAGAATTCAGATGCTTTGGTTCTCTCCTCTGCCTGGCCTGCAGGGCAGGGGAGTCCAAAAATAATTCAAAACCTCTGCTGTGAATTGCAGCCTTTACTGGGTTTTAAAACACAGTGGAACAGAGTTGGGCACTCCTATGCTGCAGGAGTCCAGCAGCTCCTCCTGTGAGATACCTGCGATTCAGAGAGAGGCCACAGGGTGCCAAAACTCCAGATCTCACAGGTATGCCTAAGCATTACTTCATGAGGCTGTTTTCTTTTGAAAGCGTGTCAGGGAAGGGGAGTGCCAATCCCAGGCGAGCTGGTGAGAAGAGAGAGCCTTCAGGCAGGCAAGAGCACAGCATGAAGGCCAGTCCCTGCCTGGGAGGAACACTCTTGTCTGTAGGTCCTTTCTCACAGGGTCTATTGTGAGGCTGCAAGACAGAGAGTTGTGTCACTGCTAGGTCAGGAGCAGAGTATCCACGGGAGAAGGGAGAATAGCTTATCTAGAAAAGACTCTTGTGCAAGGGCAGGATGGTTATAGCCAGGGCTTTAAAACACAAGGGGATAACAAATGTGCTCCTCTGGAGCACAACCCAAACCAGTGTAACCTGCAGTGATTTCACCTCCTCAGGAGAAGCCTGACACATTAGGAATAGCATGAATTTACCCCAATCTAGATATATTCTACTGTGATGGATCACATATATGATATGATCCTCATCAGTCTTCCTTCCATGCAAATATAATAAAACATGGTTTGTCTTTTAAGAAGCTTACTACCCATCAAGTTCCGACAGGAAAAAGCCACCCCATGCTCCTTGGAGTGGCAGCTGACCATCTCTTTTCTGGTCATCTAGATAAACCTCCTACTGCAAATCTTATGCCATATCTTCACAGAAACCTCAAACTCCAGTTATCCCCCACGTGACAACCAGAAGCTCCAGCTCTGTGGCTCATAACCCCTGCAGTGTAATCAGGCATTGTCATATTGAAAGCTGAAACTGTGGGTGTAGTCTAGAATGATGTTATTTTGCTATCAGGGTAGAAGTACTAATGGAGATGCAGTATTATTTACTGTCACACCAAATTTTGTAAAAACACTCTTCCACTTAAACAAAGCTTCCAGTAGATTGCCTACTAGCCTTGCCTGCTGGAGCACTGAACAACTTCAGGTCTTGCTGTTTAGAGATGTGAGAAAGGTGTACCAATAAAAGGAAATAGGGAAGTATATAATCTCCTTTACATTACACACAGGGTGGGGTTATCTCCCAAAGGGTGATAGGAAAATGTAGGTGCAATTCTGGGATAGCAAGCTGAGAACATGATGCTGGTGGTTTTGCAAAAGCAAACTGAACTTCAAAGCCACTGCAAATCCAAGGGAGACTGCTTGGTGTTTGTTCTACTCTAGGCAAGTGCACATCTTCTGGATTTATGAATCCAAATAATTAATCTTGTGTTCTTTACAATCATTTTGCTGTCTTGTCAAAGAAAGGAGGAAGTCTCATTAAAGTATCCTTTCTCTTCTATGCTCACTTCCTCAAAAAAGGCAAAAGAAAGGTAGCATGAGATAAACAGCTAAAATTACAAAGAAGTATAATGTTATTAAATGTGAGAAAGTGACAACAGACATTTATTTCTACTGGACAGTTGATAAATGGCTGCAGGCTTATCACCTACCAGAATGATGAAAGAAATAATATCTTCTTTTGTATGTTTATTGACAAGCAGATCTATTTTTCTACATTCTAGCATCCAAAATACAGCACACAATATAAAAATGGTAAAGATGTTCCTTGCTCTTCTCCCACCTTTCCCTGCTCCTGTATGTCTGGCAAGGAAGGCCAGACATGGTCTTTTTTACACCAGGGGAGAGACCACAACCAGAGTGGAATTGCATTAAGAAAAAGTCTAGCAAAGCTGTCTATAAGTGGGTAAGACCTTGAGGATCCCAGACATTTGCCTTGGCATTGAGGATAGCTCTGTTTTCATTTGCAAATGAAACAGTGTGAGCAGTGCAGAATCCTCCCTTCCATTCAAAAAGCAACTCACAAGCAGGGAGTTTTCTCCTGCCACTACCCCAGGGCAGTGGTGGCATCGGTGACCACTGACAGGCACTCTCCTTGTTTTTCTTTCTCCTCCATGTTTGAAAGAAACTCCAGAGGGAGAAAAAAAAGTGGTGGTGGGAAGAGTGTTTCTTGGCACCTTAAGTCAAATAAACCTAAATGTGGATGGATTAACCTAAACTTCGAGTCTATGGGACCCAGATGTATTTCTAGGACTGATTTTTTTAAACTGTAACCCCTGAAAAAAATCACCACTGGTATCTGCCAGAAAGTTTTCATTCCTGCAATACAGGGCATAAAATAATTGAGAAACAAAGAATCCCTCTCAAAAACATCCCCTAAACCCTTTGACAGACCTCACAGGAAGCATAAAGCAGTGCCTGCACAGTTCAGGCAGCCTGTGCAGCGTGTTTGGATGCCCACCCAGCATTCTAGAGGTACATTCCACATTTAAACAGACAATTTATCCACAAACCATGGCCAGAACTTTCCTTTCAGAATTATGCTCGTTGGAGGCTGAATTAATGTAAAGAGATAGTGTGAAAGATGACTTCTGGTTTGTTTTCTACTTTATTCATTCCAATTGTGCAGTTACACCCTAAGCCTTTATTATCGTGACTTTTAAAAGTACATGCCACAAGGATTGTCAGACTGCCTAATCTTGAGAGTATTGCTAATTCCTGCCAAAGCCTGTCGATTGGGGAAGATGTGCATAAATTGTCAGCTTTTTTAGAAACTCTAATTACAATCTGAATACACATACAAATATCTATCTTATCTAACCATTAATGTATTTGACTCACTTAGAGGCTGTTATATAACTCACTAGTGATCCAGATTTACAGCCTCTCAGACTCCTGCAGGCTGCAAAACAGCGATGCTACTAAGCCATCATGTACCAGCTTGAATTCTAAGAGTCAGCCTGGATTTCTTGTGGTTTGTGCACAAATACTTTGTAGCCCATTACAAAGCATCTGTCAACAGCTGTGCCTATGTGACTCAGGCCAGATTTGAGCTCCATAATTGGAATTTCCCATTAAAATGACTTTATAAGAATGACTTGATGTACAAATGAGATCATTCTATAGGAAGAGCAAATGAAAACAAATCTAGTAAAAATGTACTTTAAAATATAAAAATAACAGGACATGGCACTAATATGCATGGTCTAGGTCTCGGGGAAAACAGCTTTTTATAAAAATAAATTTTTAATGTTAACCAGCAATTTAAATAATAAGAGAAATATATTCACATATTAAATTATTAAGAGCCTAAAATAAAGACTTTGCCATAGTGTGATGAATTCTGATGATCTTGGGAGAATTTTAGGGTTATAGCAATTACTTCAGGCATCTGAAATCATTAAAATTGAGACTGATCATTTAAACTGGCATGAGTTTACAGCATATGGATAAACAGCATGCATGATTTTAAATACATCACAGACAAGAAGTTTAATGTGTACAAACACACAGGACTGCGAATTCATGTAACACAGAGTCACAGGATGGCAGAGACTGATGGATACCTCTGGTGATCATCTGGTCCCACACCCTGTTGAAGCAGGGACACTAAAAGCATTTTTACCAGCATCACATCCAGTCAAGTTTTTAATATCAAATCTCTGTAGCCAACTGTCAATCTCTCTTGAGAACTTGTTCCAGTGTCTGGCCACTCCCACAGTAAAAGCATGTTTTCTTCTGTTCAGATGGAATTTAATGTTTTTTGATAACCACTGGCCCTTATTCTCAGTGTGCCCTACTGAGCAGCACCCAGTTCTCTCTTCTCCATCTCTCACTCCTTGTGCATTTTATACAGATGGATTAGGACCCTCTGAGCCTTCCCTTCTCCCTGGTGAACAGTCCAAGATCTCGGTCTCCCCTCATAGCAGAGACACCCCAGCCCTTCAATGATTGTTGTGGCCCTGCACAAGATTCTCTCCACAAAGTCTCTATTCTTGCCCTGGGAAGCTCAGATTGGCCATGCAGAAGGTTCCAGACGTGAATAAAAATTAAATGCCCAGAAGGAGACATTTTTGGCACAATATTGTCTGTGACAATAGAGGACATCCAAGGAGGAGGTTATTCAGGAAAACTTATGAAACTTATGAGCATATTCATGAAAAATTATCATTTTGACACCACTGGCTGTAAAACAGGCAGTAGAAAGTCCAGTCATACTAAAATGTTCATTTCTGAATGAACTTCAGAATGTCCTTCCTGAAATTAAAATAAAAATAAAATTTGGTAATATAAGTAGCATTCTATGTTTTCCTGATACAGTTTTATTTGATCTTGTCACATTCTGCAGGGAGTAGTATAGGATGTTCTGAAAAATGTGCCAGACAGGTCTCAAGAGACTTCATTACTAAGCAACACTAATATACTCTACTGATCATTGCTAAAAAAGTAAAGCTCTAAGTTAGATCAAAATTATTCTCTTTCAGAATATAATTTACAAGTCACCTCAGGAAAAGGTAGGAATAGAATTTAGCTTGGAAATGAAATGGAAGCACAGAGTGTACCCACAAGGTGGTGAAACATACAGAACTGAAGATGTTTGTCAAATTCAATTTGAGACACATAGTTTTGCAAAAGCCATTTTCTTTGGCTTTTCAAAGGAAAAAATCAGGTGAAAGGTGCAGCATAATTTTAGAAGTTCCAGTTAATGCAAGAAAAGTCTAAACATGACCCAGCTTTGAGGTAAAAAATATAAAGCAAAGGAAAACAAACCAAACTGAAAGCAATTGTGATTTTGGAGGCTGGAGTCATGATTAGCATAGGCAAGTCTGCTGACTTCTTTAATACAATAAATTGATTATTTTCAAGTTGATACACTAAATCACAGCCATACTGATGATGGATGTAACACAAATACTAATGAAAAGTGTCGTCCTAATAATTCAGTCAGGCATAGCATCTTCACAGGATGCAGCTGCAGCATTTAATAAGAGCCCTGAGCTCGGAGATGTGTAGAGTAATGCAGAATGTCTCCTAAGAATGATCACCATCACCAGTGACAGCAGCTCTTTCTTGCCCCATGCTCACCCATACCATGGGATGCACCTTTTTCCCAACACTGCATTGCAACTGGGAGTGACTACTTGCTGTGAAGTAGTCTGCTGCACTGAGCTCAGGTGTGTCTCAGGATTGCAGCTTCTCACGGCTCCACTCAGAAAAGGAGAAAAAACAAAATAGTAAAGAAAATGTTTTTTCGTGGTGCAGCCTGGAGCACGCCAAACAGCAAACAGAGGTGTAGGTGTAGACAACTGAACTCTGCCACTAGTGGTGTGGTATGCCTGCCACAAGCTGGCTGAAAGACGTGTCTGAACAGGGTGTGCTGTGCAGGTGTTACACAGCTGGTGCTCCAAGGTGCCAGCAGCACCAGGTCATCCCCCAGGGCTCCTACAGCCATCCGGGAGCTGATGTTAGGGAGTGTCATGCCTTCCTCCTTTTGTTTTTTCCCATTTCTTCCTCTCACTGTGGTCAGGAGTTGTAACAGAACCTCTTTATTTTCAGGTTTAGTGGCAGCTATATTATTCTAGAACTAACCTGAAAATTGATTTTACATCACATTTAATGTTGGCTACACAACAGCTTTTCATATGGAACTTCCAAAATCTGGTGTGCCAGCCTCTGATTCTTTTATTTTTCCCTTTTATGGCTGGCATAAATATCCACTGTAAGAGGACTAGAGAAACAGAACAGTAGGATTGGATGATATTTTAAATGCTAAATATCCTAAGAACGTTTCTGACCTTATGTTGGTCTTTCCAGGCCAGGCATGTGGTATTCCACACCAGCCAGTGAATTTGAATGCTGTACTAGCACTTAATGAATTTTGAATTTACAAGCACAATATTAGGTGCTTATATTAGCTGCTTCATTAGAAAAAACAGCATAGTTATGAGCATGATGTTAAGACATTTAATTTACTTTTTGCAAGGCAAAAAAGAGTATCCTTCAAAGTGTGGCAGATACCATTACTCACTTTGCATAGTATCTTTACAAAGATTAATCTTAATTGCAGAGCTCCTCTCTTTTTGCAAGGTGCCACTTTAGTATCAGCAAAGCTAATATGACCTGTTCTGCAGTAGTGTCAGTGGAGTTTCTTTTGAGAAATGCAGAGGGAATTTTAGAAAATACTCCAATTGATCTTGTTGTGGAGGGTGCCTTCACAAACATGGTATTTTTGGCAACATGTAACATCATATAATGAAACTGTAACCTCACTGTAATCTACAGATATTCTTCTCACCCTCTTAAGTGGCATCAAGGACTCAACCATCATATTAAGTGTATTTACTGAGCTTACTATTCAAAGCACCCTTACTTATAAATCTGTGTGGCCTGAAACCAGCTGAGAGTGATTGGAACTACTTGCACAGCTAAATATATACCTCTGTTTCTGAATCCTATCCCTTAATGAAGACATTTACAAATCTCAGAAGTACTGCTATATTAGTAACACTGTGCGAATGTGTAATCAATAGGTATGCAGAGAGAGCAGGCTGAAATATTATTATTCAAACACTTTAATACTGCCTTGAAATTGCAATCACAAGAACTTATTCCCTATGCCAAAGGCACAGTCATCTAAACCTCCGAAGATGGATTATGGACCTCTGCTCTGGGGCACAGTGCAGCCCAGTGTTTCAGAGAAGGGAATAAAATCTCCCGAGGCCACCAGTGCAAAGTGCCCAGCTTCAGTGATGGATATGAGGAGCCTTTCTGAGGTGAGCTGTAGCTGACCAGAGGCACTGCCATTCCACCTGCTCTCTGCTAGAGTGCTCAGGCACACATCCTCTCTTTGGGAACTGCCCCCTCCCCGTCCCTCTGGAGACCCAGATCCAAAGGTGCTCACGATCTCATTTTGTCTGTGCACATATAAAACATCTCCTTATTTACAGCCATCAACTGACCTATTTTAGGAGGAGATTAACCTGAGCCTAAAAATATCTACTTCTCTCCCCTAAGACAGTGAGAGCAATCAGCTCAGCTGTATATATTTATCCTACAAAATATAAATTTAGGATAGAGGAATCCCAGCTTTGTTGACATATTTAGCTCTGGGATGTTTTCAGCAAAATGGCTGGCTGATAGCACAGGCTGGCTGTGAGGAGACTTTCAGTGGCAACGATGGCAAAGGGGGAAAAACAGAAGGCTTATCAGGCTTTCCTTCTTCCCAGTTCTCTTTCAGTCTCATTTCTTCATGGGGGACAACATGAAACAACTGTTTCCTTTGAAGAAGCTTGCTGGGCTGGGACTGCGGCAGCACTAGATGACAGCTTGGACTAGCTTGGCTCTCTGTGCAGGAGAGGAGGCTAATGAGGTTCCAGCAATTTAGGTGGAGGACTTCCTGGACCACCAATGACTGAGGTGTCATAAAGGAGCAACCAGACTAGAAACTGAAATCCAAGTTTGAACAGTGTCTTACAGCCTTTTTTTCCTTCCCCAAAAACCTTAGGCAAGTAATTTTGTCATTAATGTACTGCAGTAGCACTAGGAGGCTCTAATTGAACATAGGGACCCATAATGACAGAGGCAATAAAAGCAAGTAATGAACCACTCTATCTTTGCTCAGAAGAGACTGTAATTGCTCTTTGCTTCCTTTATGCTCACCTGCAAAATGCAGGCAGCAGAGACCTACCAACCTTGCACAGGGATCATGAGAATGATTCCAGAAGTGTTTATGAAATGCTTACAAGCCATGGAAACAGCCACCTTAGAAAATAAGAGACATTAAAAACCTGGCTTGTAAAGCAGTAGAGCAGTGTCTACCCATTTGTCACATTTACAAATAATATCCCATTTGCCAGTGGTATAGACGCAGGATCCATGGCTGGCAGCCACAGGTGAGTCTGGCGCTGCCTTCTGGGGCATTATGAGACCAGCAATGTCTTTCCAGGTTTGCACCCAAAGGCCATCTGAAAGCTTAAGCATATTAAGCACAGTCCTTGTGTGTCGCTTTCTATTGCTGACAAGTCATATTGATTCCCTGTAATCAGGCCGTTGTGCAGCCCCTAAATTTAGGCTGTAATCTCCAAAGTGGGAAACGTGTGCTGATGTTGGTACCATTAGCAAAGCACCCCAGATCTCCGTGTGGCTCCACCACAATCCTGTCTAGACCACTTTCACATGAGACTAAAACACCACTGCTGAGTATCTCCACACCAACCCCTACCCTCGCCTGAAATTTTGTTTCCTTGAGCTCAAAACTGCCACCAGTTGAGCCTTTCTTCCCCAAAGAGCCCGAGTACGTGAGCCACCTCATGATGAGGAGGCTGCTCCCAGGGCAGGGGGAGCGCAGCCTTTCAGTGTGGGCAGCTCAAAAAAGCAGCTGCTACAAAGGCTGCTGCCAGCACCCCCCAGGAAACACTTCTTACCATCCAAAAAAAGGGGCTTCATTACGGATGATCCTGCCTGCATGGACACTGCTCTCAGCTGGTAGGGAGCCAAGCCCTCAGCCACTGCACATCAGCAGAGTTTGCAGCCTGGGCTCAGCGCTGGCTGCAGGACATTGGGAAGACAACAGCTTTTGTTCTTTCTGACCTCCCTTTCTCATTCTGTTATGAAGCCAAGAGGGAAAAACTCACTAGATTCTACACAGTGGGTGACCAGAAGCAGGAGCTGACTGACCCAGAGCTGGACACTGTTCTGCAGGAAAACCATCACACAGCCAGGGGGCTGGGCTGCTGTTTTAATGTATTTCAAAAAATTTCTCAGAGCAGATATACAGTAACTACGTATCTATGACAAAGTCTTTGAAAATTTAAATAGTGACAGTGACTGCAAGTGCTTGAAGGATATTCTAGCAGTTTCTTCAGCCTTTTCACGGAAGAGTCACTCTAATGAGTGAGGAAAAACTGACTGATCTGCTCATTTTAGGGAGACCTTTTGCCTTTTGCCAAACTAAAAGATACACTTCTATAGCAAACCTACCAGAGAACTGATGAATTATGGTCATACTCATTTGCAAGTTATACAGACTGGGGTCCTATAACAACAGCTGCTGCAGAAACCTACCACACGGTCCAGACCCAGAACCCTGTGTTTTAATTTCAGATTCCTGTTAAGAAATCTTCTTACATCTCTGGAATACTTGAATATTACAGTATTTTTTTCTACATACCATTATTGATGAACTTAATGCCTTTTGGGTGCTCTGGGATATATTGCTCCACCTTGACTGTGGGACCTAACTCCCCAAAATGCTGGACTAAAGAAGCTATATTGTTATATGTACATGTCTGAAATGACTATAGGCTATGATGCAACACCTGTGAGAAGGCTTAAGTGTCTGTTGTCATAACCCACTGCACTCAACACAGAAGAAACAGCACAGCTCACATCAGATGCTTGAAGAAGTGGTACAGTTGTCTCTATACTGAAGATCCCTACTGACTTTTTCATTGAGATCCTTTGAAAAATGGGATTTCCAGCAGAAATAGCTAAAACAGTCATTAGGAGAGATAAAAAAGTTCACCACCAATATAATGTAACACCCAACTAATCTACAGCAGTGACTGTTTCTTCTGAACATAGTATGGTTTTGTATTTCTGAGCTAGCAGTGCAGAGAAAAATGGACTTCTAGTTCAGTTGCTCTGACTAGGGTATAATACACTTACCTACATGAGATAGCACTGCAGAAAAATAGGAACTTCTAAAATATGATTCATCTCATCCTTAGGCAGATATCAAAAATAATTCTAATGAACCTCACTGCAGAAGTACTTATTTACTTTCAAGGGCCGTAGAGAGACTCTAGATAACTCACTGGAGCATATTTTTCTATCTGAAATTGTCACAGATCTGTCCCATCCATTCCCTAGAGCTTTGCTGTCAATACAAGGCTTCTGATATGGGCCAAATTGCTGTGCTCATTCTGCACTCAAAGATTTAAGACAACCAATACGGTCCCATGACAAGTCATCTTTCCAGGATTCCCAGGAAAATAGAGGCAAATAATAGCAATACCATTAGATGGTGGCCACCCCCTCCATTAATTCTAAAGGTTCCACAGAAAATTAGTCCAGGCTAGATGCCTGTGCTTTACTAACTAGCTAACTAAGAACTACTACAGTGGTCCAACACAGTTGTCTTGACTGCTTTTTTGATGCTGCCACAAGTACAGCTTTCACTGTGTCTGGAGTTCTAGCTTCTAAATGTTGCCCTTGTTTTTCAAGTTTTCTGAGGCACTTTCTAACTTGATGTTTTTCATAGTTCTTAGTTCTTTCTCACACACGGGTGTTATTATCAGAAGTATGTTTTTGATACAACGAAGTTGTTTACATACTTTCTCTTGGTGTGAACAACTGATGGACAGTTGTCTTGACCAATGGGATAGGAGAGGTGTCAACCTTCTTCTCCAATCCCTGGTCTTTGTAGAAATACTATAAATATGGAGTCAGATGTTTTAATAAAAATAGTTTTTAGCCTTCTCATCAGAGAGTGTTCGTGTGTGTCCTTGTGTGTCCCACAGTAACATCTAAATAGCTAAAAATAAGGGGAAAAGTATGCTAACTAAAGAGGGGTTAGTAGTTGGGGGTAACACAGAGTTGAAAGAGAGAGAAGAAAAATACATCAAATGTCTTGGAAATATTTAGTTCTAGTATTCACCTAACTTCACCTTATTTTAGTAATTCAATATCCATTCCAATGGAGATTTCTGAGGAAACAGTGATAAACCTTAGGAAAATGGAACAGAAGATACCACTTTAGTGAGCAGAACACCACCAAACCTATCCTTTCCCAATTAGCTGACTTCTGCCTTAAATTGCAAAATCACAACTTAGTCCTGAACTTGGGTGCTCAGCATTTCACAGAGGTCGTCCCTGGTTCTCTCCATGTGTCCTTTCAGAAGGAAGGTACATTCTAGGAGAGTCAACAATCTGTGCTGCCTGTGCTCTCAGGAATAGATTCAAGGAGTCTCTTCTGTCCAGCTGTAGGGACAAGTATAAGAAAAGCTCTGCTCTACGTATGAGACTGCAGTTTCAGCTGTCCCTGAGAGCAACCCATGAAAACTTCCTAAGAGCCATTTTAGCTTTTCAAAGTCTCTTAAAATTAACATTTGTCTTTATTTATTATTAATTTAATTATACTCTTATACAAGACTTTTACACATAGATTTTGAGAGGCTGAATACATTATTTATCATATTTTACTAAACCAGAATTAAAGTCTGTTTAGAAGGACATAGTCTTCAAGCTCTCCCTCCATATTTGCTGTTTTCCTGCAGCTCTTGCAGGTGCTACAGGGAAAAGCACAAAGTCAAGAAAAACCCTGCAGGCACCTTCACCTCAGTGGCTTCTCTGCACTTTCAGGAAATATCAGGGAGATTTTCGTAAAATACCCTTTTTTCTTTGAGAAATTTCTCAGTGGCTACAAGTGAATGGATAGTCTGTGAACACTAAGTGCCTTAATGTTCAGTGTTGCTACAAAATCTGGGATACTGGTGAAGTTATTGTCTCCTCATTACTCTAACTTCACCACGCTTATTAGAGGAAAATAATTTGAGCGTATCTCCTGCTACAAAAATAGCCTGTACACTTTCCTTTATCAAAAGTCAAACTGTGACTTAGTTTGAGGAGTTAAAAAGGAAGATGCACATGAACTATGTTAGCTACTATCTCCAGACACTGCAAATTGTTTCCTTACCAACAGCTGAAAAGCTCACTTGTTGATCAACAGCGATCAACCTTGGCCGACTTAAAATTCATCAGGAATAAACACAGGTCCTGTTTTTCCTGTGCTCATGAGCTTGGGGATGTCATTATTTTCAGAACATTCATTAAACTCTCTACTTACTCTAAAAATAGTATGGGGGGTTTTTTGCTGCTGAGTGACTAGTGGGCAGCTGCTTCATGTATTTATCCATTCCACAACACAAGATCTGATAACTCTATGTACTCAGGCACTGCCTTCGAGAGACAAGTTGTCATAAATAGACTCCACCTTATGGTATTTGACATTGTCAAAGCACCAATTAACAGCAATTAACTAATTCATCTTCAGGGCAACCCCATGAGCTAGGTAACACCGATATAATTAACACAGGAGTAAAATGAGATTTAGGAGTTAAGTCAGTTGCCTGGGCAGAGGCCTTCATGATCTAGTGGATTAGACATCTGCCTCTCCAACCAAAGACGTTGAGTCTAATCCTTTTTCTGACATTGATTTGCTGCATGACCTTACGGAAAGTCAATTAACTTCTCTGTTTCAGCTGCCCTAGAGATAATGATGCTTACCTACCTGATGACACATGGGCATTTGGAAACTGCACTAAATTATATTCTTAATGTATTCTTATGGACTGTCAGTGGAAGAGGTGAAACATTAAAGCTAGGAAGCTTTAATGTCCTTGCTATTTTATCTAATTCTTCCTCCCCATACCAGAAATAGCTTGGGGTTAAGATCAAATTTCTTGGTCTAAGGTGCTCCTAAGTGAAACTGCTTCTGGCATCAGGAATTTTCGTTACATCCAGCAAAGTTATTTAGAGTACAGGTCAGCACTACAATTGCAATGGAAAGTTATTTTAAGTTTGGCCATGGAAGAAAGTAGCACCTTTCCCATGCTACCATGAGGTAATGAACAGACTGTGACAGCAATCCCCATCAAGCACCCTTGATTCAAAGGGGGCACAGCCTGCTGCAGAGACCCCCAAGCCTGTGCTCATGCATTATCCCCAGTTTCCTCTAAATGAGACTTCTGCAGGATAATTTCTGTAGGTGTCCTGACCCCTGCAGGGATGCATTCTCACAGGAAAAGTACCTACACACATGTACCCCTGGAGCAGAGCCACCTGATCTTGCCATCTTGGAGCAGTGGGGAGCTGTACTTATGAGAAGGACAACTAAAACCTGCTCTGCTCATTTCATTAGGAGCTGTCCCTGAACTTCTGCCCTTTTCATGACAGGCAGAAGTGTTAAAAAATGAGTGTTAAAAAATATCACTTCTGTAGTGAGCATTTGAACTGCCCAGCAGGTATCCAGGCTAGTGGCATGCACAGGTAACTTTATATCACATTTTGTGTATTTGACTGGGCTTTTAATTATTTCTACAAAATATTCTGTTGCTACGTATCATGTTTTCTAGGCCCATAAAACCTCCCACAATTCTAATGTAGCAAGAAATCAGTCAAATAGGACATAAGAATTCAACATTTATCTTTATTTATGTGAGAAAGATAAATTTTCTTTCTCTTTCATGATGAAGAAAACATCAGGCACTTCTTGCCTTTTGTCTGCTGAATTATAGCAAACATAGTGAACAATCATGCAGCCAGAAAATTAATAGCCTGCTCCTGTCTCTGCTGCGACAGTGATCACTTCTCAGCATCCTTTCTGCTGCTGATCTGCCATGTGCCAGCTCTTTCATTTCGCTGCCCTGCTCTCTTCATCCTCAGACTGGTTAGCACCAGTTTCTTCTCTGCCCTCCCAGCTCCACTGATAATGTGTTTAACATTTACTTTGATGCTATTCCTTGAGGCTTTTCAAAAACCTTTTTGGGAAGAAGAACATTGAAAAAGAAAGCCTTTAGGAAAAGACAGTGAGGAAAGCTAAGGCAGAAAGGGTGGGTGCTTATGTATCATATTCCCCTGTAGGCTTTGTCTTGCTGCAAGCCTGGAGGTGACTCAATGCAAAGGTGTACTGCTGTAAATAGGGAATAAATATTGTCCTCTCCTAAAATACATCTGGACTAGTTCAATAAACCCTGATTTACTGGCTGCTACTTGTACAAACATATACATATTAAATCCCAGTAAATCACTAGAGATCTGTCAGATCAGAAATACAGATATTCCCAAGGCTGAAAGACTGTCTATAGCTTGTCCCTATATGTTTACTTTTTGCAAAGGCCAGTGGTGTGGCCAGCACAGACCCAATGGTTCCATGTCTACACACTGTTAAAGGTGACTTGTAATACCTTACAAATGTATTTTAGTATTTTATTCTAAGCATGGCAAGGAGCATAAATTAAAACTCTATTCACCCCTCAAAGGCCTAAAATAGAAATCCTTAGTGCTGGTTTTGACACAGATTAAAATTACCTGTGTGCTAAGAGGTGATTAACATGTAACACATTTGGCACTAGCAGGACATATAATTACATTCAGACAGATTACTGGGCACTCCTTCTAAGCATTTGTAGCTTATCTTGTAATGTTATCTCATGCACTCACATGTTTGATTGGGATGCTTTTTTTTTGGTCTTACTATATGGAGAGTTAGAACCTGTACCTTACTGCACCTAATCTACTGGAAACATCCATTTAACTTTTAAGGTTGAGCTTCAGGTTTCTGCTGCATCAAGGTTTTAGTTTAAACATATACGTTTTAGTATTGCATATTTTGCAAGATTTCATAAAACTATACAACATACCAGTTCTGTAGTCTAGACTAAAAATCATAAGATGTAACTTCATCTACTGATGGAGTAAACAATATGTAATACCAGGAAGGATAACTTCTTTTTCTTTATCTTATAAATTCTTTCCAGTAGCTTTTCTTTAACCCTGTATATAAATGATTACAGTCTCCTGTGATATGTTTTCCCATTTTCAAGTTCAGAATTAAATGGGTGATTTGCATATACCTTTTTTTAAGTTGAATGGAAAGGTGTATGGACCTTCAGATTTATATTGGCTTTGCTGTAAATTAATGCTCTGTAGTCAACGAACACACTTGAACCCTCAGTGACCTTATAAAATACTGGTGGCTATTTGGATGAATAGGATGAATCCTATCTAGATTGGAAGAGGGAAAGGAAATCAGTTCATCTTAAATTTGGTAAGGTGGTATAGTTACTGTAAACAGTGTTTTTACTTCTTAGTATGATCACTAGAAGACAATGTATAGTCAGTATTAAATCAGGGCAGATACAGACGATAAAGGCAAAGCTTAATCTTGCTAGGATTAGTGACTCTAAATTGATACCGCTGAAAAACATTGCAAAATGCTGAAGTTAGGTGGCTTCAGGGGCTAGCAAAATGCCTTGCCTGGTAATTATCAAAAGTCTTCAGAGACAGTGATTGCACCTGGAAGCTCTGATTTGATTACCAAAACAGAAAAAAAAGAAAAAAAAAAAGAAGTCTACTGCAGTAGCCTCATTTGTACTTTAATTAAGAGCTTTGTTTTTAAATATAACCATCTGATTCCCTGGGGTTATTTTTAAAGTAAGCTTCTGGCAAGGCAGCAGCGTGGTGGATTAGAGGCTTGGAATTGAGGAAAAATCATCGTTCAGCATACAGTTTAGAATAATGTGTGCATATATACAAATACATGTGTATTAAACATCATGTAACAGGATACAGGACTGGATTTATTAAAGCCAAATGGAAAGATATTTCCTCTTTTAATATTCTAGATCTCTTTTAATATATGCGGGGCAGATATTGCACTGCAGTCTGATTCATGTAAATACCATAATAGTTGCACATCAATCTGATCAGTCCAGTGAAAGCTCTGTTTTACTCCAAATGTAAACCCAAGTTATCAATTTAGCTGTCTGCATCTAGAACTCCATCTAACAGTGCCTGTTACACTTGATGTGGATACATAAGACATACCACCCATCAACTCACCGTTTATCATGGAGTGTGCAGGCCTGAGTTGAAAAGCAGCAAGCCCAGATAAAGCATAATCATGGAAAAGAAGTAGCAGGGTAGCAGCAAGGGGGGCAGAATGGGGATGCTAAAGAACCATGTTAAAAGGAGAGGGCTGGGGGGGAGGGTGAAAGATCTGTACTAGACATGTCTGAACACGAGAAGCCAGAAAATGGTATTTTCCTAGTTCTTATTCCAGGAGAAAACTTACAGCTTCCAAATTTTAATGGACAAGCATGTGCATCCATGGGGAAATCTTCAAGCTGCATGGGACATTCAGCAGAGATGGTCAATCTGCGGGGGAGTAAAAAGAAAACACATCAATTTTTTTTCCATGCGCTTTTCCTTTAGGCCCCTCCCTGAACTACATGAATGCTGACACAAACACGCTTTTCCTGAAGGCTCCTGGCTCCTGCTGAAATCACAGCAAACCCCTGTTAAACTGAATATGAAATAAGCCAGGTGGATCACTCTCTGTGCACACCCTAGGCATTATCTAGTAACCCTGAGACATGTGAAATTATTTTATTTAAGCTGTCCCAATAAGATCATTCTTTCTTATTAGTACCTGAAGAAACTCCTGTGATGGAGTTTCTGCCATATACCTGATACTTATCTGCTCTCTGTACATACTGCACAACTGGACTAGGAATTTGACTCCTGGGCCAAATAGCACTGTTACAGACATAAAGAATCATTGACTTCATATGTAGATCTAACTGTTTAAAACCATTAAATAGATATTTATAGATAAAAGTATATAACTAATTATAGCTACATATAAATTTATATATAATCAAGGACATGTATGCATCACTTTATATAGCACTATAGTCAACTTCTGTAGAAATCACATAGTATGGTGTCCATTTCAGATCAATTGTGAATTAACTGGGCATCTTGTCAGGCAAAAAACAACAAGGCCATCTTCCCCAGCATACTGCCTAGGGAAGGATTTCTACCCTCGACTCCTCAGCCACTATATGGAAATATTTCATCTAGGCTGGACATAGGAGTAGGGAACAAAAAAACCCTTAGGCAAATATATATGTTTCCCATGGATGTTCTGCATGATTGACAGATCAAGCTGAAGAATAAGAATAGTCTGAGGTAAATTTCTGAGCAGTGCAATATCAGTTATATTGATATCAAATGCATCAAATATATTAAACATCTCAAGAGAGCCAAAACTTGCTTCTAGCACAAGAAGAATCTGTTTTGTTTATGCCATTTTGATATTTGCATAATACAGACAGTTAGCTCAAGAAAGTGAGGATGAAAATCTCATTTTACCTTTTGAATATCGTTATGGCTTTCTGATTTTATTTTGTTATTCCACCTCCCAGGCAACTGCCCAGAGACGTCCAAGGCTTTGCAGACTGCCTGGTGCTGGGGTGACACAGAGTTCTACTGGAGGGAAGCCTAATTCCTTACCAAACTATTGCTTGGGGAGTGAAAATCTCCAAAGAAATCCACACCACTCTACTACCAGCATGCAAAAGTACACTTTCCTATCACTGCAGCAACATGGAGCCACATATACTGGCTATATCTATAGCCACCACTTCCTATAAGCATCCCAGAGTGCCATAAAAACTTCTATCCAAAGGGACTGTAAAGGGTGATAATCTGTGTACAGATGGCACAGTGCTCAGCCAGTCCAGTTCAGTACAACACAGTGATGCCTTGCCAGGGCACTACAGCTACACAGACAATAAAGCTCCACTCTGCTAACACACAGAAATTCTGGAGCTGTACCAAAGGCTCCAGGAAATGGCAAAATAAGCACAGAAAATGCAACAGTGTCATTGGCTAGAGATCATATTCTGAGAATGAGCTGGGAAAAAGGAAGAGAAAAAGGCAAAATGCACACAGTAATAGAAAATGTAAAGATAATATGCCACAGAAAGCCAAAGAAAAAGAAATCCAGTTCAGAACAAAGAAAATTTACCATTTGGTAAGAACAGACAGGAGGGTACAATATAGAAAAGAAATTACTGAGGCCTGAGATACCTGCACTTAAGCAAAACTGTTCTTGAGCTTTATTTTTGTAAAAGATATTTTAAGATCACTCAGATATCCAGTCTGCCATCGAGACTGCCCTTGGGCACCAAAGCCATCAAAGCCAAAGTTACCAAGAGTGGTGTGTGGATGAATTTATTAAGCTTGTTCTAGTAGTAACTTGCCCAGAACTTACATCCTTTTCACAAAAATCACTCTAATGGGGTGAAAGCAAGGCTGCCATCTCTGCAATGTATCATTTTATTTTCCATCTTAAGCACTGTAAATTTAACCTTCTTGATAGATTCAGGAGCCTTGCTCCAAGAGCCCATAAGAAATCTGGTGTGTTTTGCTGCAGTCCATCTCCTGTCTCTTTGTCTACCAACAGTTTAAGCATGTAATTTCAGAGCTGCAGCTTGACAACAGTTTAATATACATGCTTGTCATCTGCAAATATCGAAGGAGGGGATGCCTATATCCATCTTACAAAGACAACAGGTGTAGAATCAGGAAGTGAAGGAATATTCAGTGCAGAATTATGCATAAGACCTTCTGTTTAATCTTGCTGTCCTATGAATTGTATCCTGCTGCCTGCATCTCTGGAAATAACCCTTGTGTGTAATGAGGAAGGTTGTAGACATTCATCAACCATAAATGTGGAAGAGAAGTGAAGAAGAGTTGCACAGAGACTGTGACCTAGTTGAATTTAATTAAAACCCTCCAGAAATTATTTTTGCCTATCTTAAATAAAAGGGTAGCAGATAAGGCTGGAGGGCATCTGGCTTCCACTACCTGAGTCAGAACCTGCAAAGACTGTTGTGGTGTCAGGGCTATGCCTCCGTCCCCCCTGAAGTCCTCAACCAGCAAAAGGCAGAATATCCCTTAAAAGGGTGCTGTCTTCTGGGTCTAGCCTGGGGATAGGGAGAATAAAGTTTAGGAGCTGTTAATGTGCTTGGGGACAGCCTTTCCTTCCATTAACAGGAATTATTTGGATAAGAAAGTTCCTTTTGCTCTCTATCAATGATATCTGCATGCTTCTTTCCTTTTCCCATGTCTCTATCCTAGGACCACTCCTAGTCTGGCCATCTTGAACAAATTAACTAGCTTTACCTATTTGTTACATGTTATTAAGAACTATGTAGTTGAGCCTCTTAGGTGATTTTTAAGTGCTCAGTGAACACTCTCCTAGAAACCTCTTATAAGAGTCTGCCTTTACTCGAGGCTTTTGAAATTACTTGTAATGGCCAATGTAACAAAAATCTTGACAGAAAACTTGCAAGAAAACTTGACTGTGGGTTCTGATTCACAGCACAAAGGTCAGCACTCTGAATTTCTGTAGGTGCTCTGTGCCCAACAGGAACTGCTTTTCGAAACTTGTGTGAGGATCTGAAAAATAAAGTCACTCAACTGACTCCTGGTTCAAAGAGACTGGATTTTCTACTGCATACAGAAATAAAAGCAGCACAGCAGACATCTACACTCGGGGCTGAAGCATGGGTTGTTGCATACAGATTTGCTCTGAGATGCAGAGTACAAACTATATTTTCAGATCAGAGCCCCAGGAGTCTCAAAAAATTGATATCTGGGTCGAGTCCTTCAAATATCACCTGCAGTGATATTTGCACACTTTGGCTTTTAACATTGTGATAAAGCTTGGGGACCCTTTCTATATTCTAGTTTACATAGCTGATTACTATGCAGTCCTTGGTCACAGCCAGCATGGCTTCATGCTTATCAAACCTGATTTTCTTTAATGACAAGGAAACCCATCTAGCTGATCAAGAGAAGCCAGCTGATGTCATCTTTTTGGATTTTCATAAAGCTTTTGCTACTGTCTCTCACAGTATCCTTCTGGACAAAATATCCAACACACAGCTGGATAAATACATCACCTGAGGGGTGGCTCAGGGGTTGGACACAACGGGTTGCAGTGAACAGGATGTCTTGAGACTGATGACCTGTCACTAGTGGGGCTCTATCTTAGGTCCCGTGCTCTTTAACATCTTTGTGAATGACTTAGGTGCAGGACTGGAAGGGATGCTAAGCAAGTTCACAGATTATACAAAATCTTGAAGGCAGGGAGGCCCTGCAGAGAGACTTCAACAAATCAGAGGGTGGGGCAATCACCAACAGTAAGAAGTGCAACAAGGCAAGGTACCAGATTCTGAGCCTGGGATGGGGCAGAATGTATGGACAGACTGGGGAATGAGATGCTGGAAAGCAGCACCATGGAAAGGGACATGGGGCTCCTGGTCAACAGCAAAGTTGAATATGAGTCACCAGCGTGCCCTGGCAGCCCGGAGGGCCAGCCCTGTCCTGGGTGGCATCAGGCACAGCATGGCCAGCTGGGCAAGGGAGGGGATTGTCCTGCTGTGCTCTGAGCTGGGGCAGCCTCACCTTGAATACTGTGAGCAGTTTTGGGCAGCGCACTGTAAGAAAGATATTAAATTATTAGAGAGAATTCAAAGGAGGGCTATGGAAATGATGAAAGGCCTTGAGGGGAAGCCGTATGAGAAGTGGCTGAGGGAAGTCTACAACTTCCCTGTGAAGGGAAGAGGAGGGATAGGCATTGTCTCTTCTCTGTGATGACCAATGACACAGGACTTGAGGGAACAGCCTAAAGCGGTGTCAGAGGGGGTTCAAGTTGGATATCAGGAAAAGGTTCTTCACACAGAGGGTGGTTGGGCACTGGAACAGGCTCCCCAGAAAAGCGGTCCCAGCACCAGCCTGACAAAGTTCAAGAAGCATTTGGACACGTGGTGTGATTCTTGGGAATGCTTCTATGAAGGGGGAATGGCAATTGATGCTCCTTGTGGGTCCATTTCAACACATCATATTCTGTGATTACAACAAAATTACTCCCAGTTTGCATTTATTTGAGGAAGAGAAAGGAGGCCTGGGCATGCACACATAAAACAGTCTTTGCCTAATCTATGGTGACTCCAGAATGATCTTGCTGTGCCCAGCGCAGCACAGTTATCTGAGCTAGAGACAGTCACCAAACCAGGATTTTTCTGTCACAGAACACACAGCACACACATTGCTCAAAAGGCAGTTCTTTCCAAGAGAAGCATTTAAAAGCTCCCCCCTTCCACCATCATTCTGTCTTAATAAAAGCCCTATGGGATTAGTTCCACTCAGATAGGGTCTATGACAAGATTATAAGCGGCTGTTAAAGGTCTTTTGCAATAGGAAAATGAAACTCTGATTTTATTGAAGATAATGGTAACATTCTCCCTTGAATGGGGACTATTCACCCAAAAATGTAACAAACTCTGATTATAGTTGCCGATTTTTCATGACAAAATTTTGTTTTCATAATGCTCCAAATACACTGCTATCTAAGTGTTAATCAACCAATAAAATGCTATTGTGTACCTTAACTATCTGGAAAAAAAAAGTTAGGTCTACAAATTATTTAATCTATCACCTATAATTGTACATGAAAGCTTTATCAAAGCTTCATTATGTATAGCCTTTACTTTAAGAGCATAAAGTGATTACTGACGTTCTGTTTCAAGACATATAAACAAATATCTAAGAAAAGCACAATTCAAGTAGCAGGACTTGTTCACTTCAGAAAAGTCACCTTCAACCATTTCCACGGGGGAATTAAGCACGACAATGCTTTCAAGAGATTGCTCCTTTTTAGCAAGAGGGAAAAGAAGGAGGTGTTAAAATCAAGGATGTGGCAAGGAAATAAATTCAGATATTAGGGAGGCAGACATTTGGAATAAGTGTGCTTCAAGGTGAGGTGAGAAATCCTCAGCAGCAGTTCCCGAGACAGGAGGCACCCTGTCCTGCAAGAGCTTGTTTTAGGTCATTGCAGGGACACCCCAGCTGTTCCCATGATCACCTCAATGCAAGGAGCATCAGTTCCTACTTGTGGGTAAAGAGAGGGGGAACTGAGCATCCTTCTCCTACCCTGTAAGTGCAGGAAACATTTCCCAACGTATTATCTGCAGCTGCCAGGCAGGAGGTGAGGGCAGTCACCTGCCCAGGGAGCCACAGAGAGCTGCAAAACTTGCTTTTGTTTATCAGCTACTAACTGTAATATGAAAATTAAAACAGAGAGCTCCAGAATGAGAGGGGAGTAGAAAAGCAGAGTCACCAGCATCTTTTGGGAGAACTTCATTCAAGATAAATGTTGAATAATAAGAATTACAGATGAAGAGGATACAGGTAAACTTATATTGGCACTAAGGTACTATGGCGAGAGATCTGAAGTTTTTCTGCGTATTTGCACTAATCCCCAAACCAGCTCCTTTGTTATTTATTTCTATGCACTACCCTTACCCCTGTTTAAAGGGAGCTGTGCTTTGACCACTCCTGTTCTGGCAACCAGTACCTGCTGTGGGGCTCTCAGGTGAGCCCAAGTGCCCTTCCCAGCATGTGAGCAGCCATTTTCCTTAATAAAAGGCAAAATATTTGCTTGAAACTCACCTTAAACCTACAGAACCTATCTCCCCAACATGCCAAAAAGGAGTTAAGTGGATCCAGCCTTTAGCCAGGCTATATCCCACTCCAGTGGGTTTGTTGGATCCCTGAGAAGGGAGACTTCAGGGTTGGGTCAGACCCTTTTCAGAATCCAACTCCAGGAGAAGCTTCCCATGGTACCTGCCCCAGCAGGACCCCAGCAGAATGATTTGAGCCCTTGTGGTATCTCCAGTATGCCCTCTGACATGCTTGGGGCCAGGAGAGTAATAGAGTTAATGGTTTGGGTTTTTTTTTCAAACTGTGAACACGTGGTTAGGTTTGTGAAATTATTCATTTGACCTTGACTGATGACACAGCCATTCAGCTGTTCTCCCACTGTGATGTCTTGGGAGCACTTCAATAACCAAACCTCTATTTCTTTCTAAAGGTTTTAGAACAAGACTTGTTTCAGGCCCCAGCACAGTAAGTGTATAGTCCAGGGAACTGATGTGTTCCTGAAGTAAATGCAACATGAGCCAGTATAAGCTCTGGAATACACATATATATGCATATATAGGCATATTTATACACACACAGACACACACAAATATATATGAAGACCTTTCTTGGTTCTGAAGCACTTGACACACAGTCCTAACAAACACTACTGGTGGTAGTGGGTTACAGAACACCACACGGAGGTGTTAGAATGTGGACTGATGTTCACCCATGGAGACACAGTGGCTGTTAGAGTGACCCTGAAACCTGCCCCTGGCTGGGTGATCATCTACAGCCCGGCTCAGGGGGAGAGAAGTGATTATTCTTAGTAACTCAAACACTGCTTTGTTCATGGATTTCCATCACTTTGGGGGAAAAAAGGCCAAAATACAGATTCAGGGCCTTGATCTGAATGTCTATATGATATGTGGAGGCAGTTCACCATTGCTTCCTACTTATAAACACTGTTTTCTTTGGAATATACCAAATAAAAAGAACAGAGAACAGAAAATAAAGCTAAGACTAGAGTGAGGTGGTCTGCAGAAATTTCTGTCTTAGCCCATTTTACCTTCATATCCACTCTGCCAAGAATACTACCATGTCCCAACTTTCCTATGATGTTGAGATGTGCTACCATTATGTGACAAAAAAATTTCCTTAAAATGCTACAGGGAAGGGACAATGTAAGACTAAGAACTCCAGTCATTGATGCTTTTGGGAGCTGTGATACATAATTCAGATGCATGATGAACTTGAGCAACACAACTCTCATTTTAAGCAAACAAAATCCTCAGCATAGCTTCTGCTGAAGTATGAAACAAGACTTTAATTGCCTAGATGAACCGTGCTGAAGACTAAGTTATTGTGATATGATGTGAGGTGACAGAATTGATCTCAAAAGCTGTGCCACTATAAGAATGACCTCTCTGCATGTGGAGTAACTTGACATACCCAGAGCATACTCTTAGACAGGGGCGGGGGAGATGTTCAGCCTCTAGACACAGGAAAAACAGAAAAATGCAATGAAATAACCAATAGGACACACAAATTACATGATATGGACTTGGGAAGTTACAGAAAGAATCACAAAGCAGATGTTTATAGTGCAGGTAACACCTTTCATTCCCCACTTCTTCTTTTAAGTGCATAAAACCAGTGGATGAAACAGTGAGTTTATGGTTATCCAGTCTTGCCATACAAGTAACCTAATGAAGTCCACAAGCAAGGTAGAACTTATTGGGAAAAGCTTTGATTTTTAATCAGATTAATTGGTGCAGTAAAAACCTCAAGCTTTTTGACAGAAAATTCCTTCTTCAGGTTCTCTTCTTAAAAACTTTACTTTCCTAAAGAAACTTTAGATCAAAATGGCTATGCAGCTCTGAATGCTCTGCACAGTATCATACCCATCTACTGGATACTTTCAATTAAAAGCCTCTCCAAGCTCTTTCTTTATGGTCCCTTATCCATGATGAATTCTCTTTTGGCACCCCATGAAGAAGGCTTCCAAACTTCTCCTCTGCGGAAGCTTCTTTTTTTTTTTTTTTTGTGAATTCTTAAATTAAAACCCAAAAATCTAACTAGCTCTAGCAATGCTGAGAAGCTGATGCAGTTGTTGATTTGGGTGAAATGGGAAACAACATCTCAACCAGCCCACACTTCATTTTGCCAGGCCACACATTCCCCAAGTCTCCCCATGCTGCACATTTTGACTATAATCTCCTTATCTCCATGGCTTTTTTGACAGCATGTTCAACGAGGAGCTAACTGCAGTAACTACAATTGTTCTTGAAGTGCTGAGTAACACTGAACTATGAGCATTTTTTTGGCCCTCAGGAGAGGCCAGTCCCAGTTACTGGCAGAACCAGCCAGCAACAGCAATACCTGGTGCCAGTCAACTGTACATCTGATCTTTGCTGTCAGTGGAAGAAAACCCAAGTACAGGAGAAAGAAGGAAGCATAGAAAGCACACTAAATCATGAAGGTTAAGGACTATGACAATACAGTGCAGTCATCCTGCAACTTTGACACCATCTTATGTAGGTGGTATCAAAAATATAAAATTAGGCAAGTTGATCAGAGCAGGTTTTCTGACTGTCCAAAAGGACTTTTGTTTTTCCATTTCTGCCTGTCAGTATGGCAGATGTTCCCCTGTGGATGAAGCTTACCTCACTACACATCCTTTTGCTTCCTCCTAGTTCACACATCCTTTATTATTTCTATGGACAGGCATAAACTACATGAAGTATTTTCTACTGAGAAAAATTATCTGGATTTAAAAAGTAAGGGTGGAGGGAGAGATGATGAGGAGGAGCAGACACCAAATGGGCAGTACCAGCCCATTTGGGCTCTCTCACTTCCAGATGGGGATGCACAGACATGGCAGGGTAGGTAGGAAGGATTATGACCTGGCAACCCAAAATAGAGAACTAAAATCTTTGGTTATTTTCCACAGTTCAGACCTAGGGCTCAAAAATCTCACAATTTCCTTTCAACCATTTGCATTTAACCCCAGCTTTCTCTTATCCATCTCAGGTCCACCTCCAAGGTCACTCATCATAACCTTCTGCCTTTTGTGTAGTATTAATGCACCCCACACCTCTGCAAAAGAGGGAAGTAGTGATTGGGATGAGAGGGTCTTTCACAGGAAAACATGCACTTCCCTCTGTGTATGTACTTATTGGTACATGAGCAGAGTTCTTTAGCCATCCAAGCAGGATGTTATTATCTGGGGCTTTTTGCCTTACGTCTGAAATGCTATGTGCTCCTGATCAATACTGCCATGAAAGGCCAGGTAAAGGGTCCGACTGTGGGTTTTCACTGCTCCAGCTAAGAGCCCTAGGATTCCTCAGCTGTTTAATACCATAAATAGCCATTAAACAGGCCTCAATTTACCATCTGTTTGCTATTTATACCACCACCAGTGCTAGCATCTGCTACAGCATAATCACCTGTTTGTTACAGTTCAACCTCAGAGAAGGAAGGGCCGAATCTCCTAGTGACATTTGTTTCTTGAGCTCCTCATAAGGTGCACTATATTCTCTCTTACACCCACCTAGACAAAAGTGGAGGACTGAACCCAATTTAAGTGTGCACTGATGCACTACGCTTGCACAACCTTGGGCTTTATGTTGCACAGAGACAAAACTGTGTGAGTCCTCCACAAAACAGCTACAGGATCAGCTGCTGGCCAGAACATCCCATAGCTTTAAATTGCTGGCACACTACCCATTTCCAGGCTATATGAGTATGGAGATGGGAAACCCCAAAGGAGATAACTAAGATGGGACTCATGCGACTAAACAAAAATGCTATGCTCCTTTGTCTGCCACTGTGAAAAAACAAGAACCCCTAAAGTGTGAATGGAGAGAAATAAGCCTCTTTTAACCTCACTATTAAAGTAAACGTCTGAAAAAATGTAGACTTCTAACTCCATAGAAAGTTCTCTCTCCTGCACTGGGAGCTATTCCAAGCCAAGAGGTTCAGCTACAGTCACGAACATTACAGATGAACAGAATTAGGTGAATCTCACCCACCCTGCCTGGTGCATTATACCACAGATTACTCATTGGCAGTTGGATGTTTCAGCACAAGTATAATGTACTTCAGAGGATGATATTTCTGATTAGGCAGATGAAGATATTAATTTCAGTCTAAGTGAAATGACCAGGGAGTCCACTGTAATGTTATCCTCCCCTAATAATAAAAGAAGACATCAGAGCCATAACAATTCTTCAGCATCTACCAGGTACTTTCAAAGCCCTCAGATTCAGAAGCACATTGGGCAGAGTCACCAAAGCATCTGTGCTTTCCCTGGATCACCAGTCAGGGCATTCCTCCCTTCCAGGTTCTGTTCAGTCACCCTATCCATGCATGCCAGCCCTGTTGATTCATGCCTGTAAAGCAGCTGGAACACAAAAGAATCTAGCAGAAATTGTGCCAGCTAGCCCCAAAGGGAATCTGGGTCTGCCTCTGAGCTCAGGACAGACCTGGAACTAAAGTTATACTTTCTGTAGCTCCTCAAAGTCCAAGCAAGCATCCCCCCTCATCCAAGAACATGCCAGTTCTGGTTTGGGTTTTGTCTTTTAATCAATTCTGCCCTTGCTGTGCAAGTTCCCATCTCTGTGATGGAGATCTCTGTGGGGCTCTGCTCACTTTTGTTACCAGCAGAATAGGCCATTGTCACAGAATCTACATAGGGACTATATTTGGACAGGGACTATAATTGCCCATTTTGAATGTAGTACACCAGTCTCCTCTGATGCCTTTCTCTCCCTGTGAGCAACTCCAGCCCTGGATTTTTCAAAACAACAAATCTTGGTTCCTTGAAGGACAACTTTTGAGAAATGGGACAATGTGCAATCAAAACAGAGCAATGGGAACCAAGAGACTTGGTGTTTAAACAAGAATCCTGCTGCTATCCTCAGGGAAGGGCCCTTCGCTTCTCATATCCCTATTTTCCCTCGTTCTGTCAAAATCTGAATTGACGAAAAGCAGCTGAGAGTCCTTGACACCACGGCAGTTTTTCATCACTCTGCAAGATTCAGTCCAATGTAAAGAAATTACTTTTTTTTTTTCTTCCAGTTTCAGGCAGTTTGAAGTTTGAATACAAAAGAAAATGCAGCAAGTCTAACACAGGGAAAGGATATGTGAATTTGTATGTCCTCATAGATTTTAATTAGTTTTGTAATGTTTATGCAGTACCTAAAAAGCATTGACAGATCCCTTTCTGTAGACATAAATAAGAAATATGGAAAAACATTCAGATTGAACAGAAACATTCCCATAAAGACATCTGGCTGATGGAAAACTGAGGATTCATTTTAAATCATAGATTTGCTGGTCACTTGTCGCTCAGGGGCACACTAGCAAACCTACGTCTGGCAAAGTCAGAGCTTGAGAACCCACGCGTTTCTCATAGAATAATTTTCCCTTAAAACAAACAAACAATCAAAAAACACCAAAACAAACAAACAAACCCTAGCTTTCCCATTAAAGTTTTGAAAGCAGCACTGTATCTTCTGGTCAACTGGTTTTATGATCAATAGCTCTAGAGCATAAAATGGTTAGGTTCCTAATCCAACCCTTGGAAGGGCAGAATTTGTGCTGACATGCACCCAGGACATATATTCACTTGCACATACAATTTTAATGCCAAGTGCTAATGTAAGAATCAATATTTTGAGCCTAAGTAACCCTGCGTGTGCCCCAGTGCGGAGCAAGCAGTGTGGTTATGCTGCCATCAAGTGGACACACATTGCTGAATTGTAAATATCTTTCTGGAGCAGTAAAGATAGCAGTATTTCCGGGCTGTGCTAAAAATTTTGGAGTTTTTTAACACCATGCTCAAAAATGTCTGCACTCTCCAGCTGGTAAATTATTCATATGCAAATTATTGGGACAGATTTTACTGTAAACTCTCCCAGGTTCTCTGGCAACCTTCAGTCACCATAATATCATGGGAAAAATCTGTTTGTGCACTCCTCAGATATATGACTATTCTCTGTTTAAAATCCCAGATTACATCAGATGCGTGGAAGTCCCATTGGTAAAAAAAGGGATTTGGGGTCCTTTCAAATTGGCAGTGAGAATGAGGCTCTAAGGAGTACCCTTGTGATGGCACAAGAAAGATTTTCCACTATCTACAAGCTGACAGAAAAATAATTAAAAAATATGTAAAAGCTGCTGGCAAAAATTTAATTTATGGTCCAAAAGTTAAACTCTCGTGAGAATGCTCTACTTCATACAATTTTTTGGCTTCTTCACAGCATTTTTTTCTGGCATTCTACAGCAAAGTTTATCAAAGCTTCTGTCTTTACAGCCAATTCCCACTGAGAAAAAAAAAAATCCAGCTCACTGAAACATGATGGTTCTCTTCTTAGCCTGAAAATGTTGCTTAAATCACTGTTCCAGTTTTTCAGAATAAACAAATTCTATACTTTTTACAATATTTATTTCTCAGATAAGATAAACTAAATATATTTTAATTTTTAAAAGGAATTAATTTAATTTTTATCTCGATTCACAAAGCTATTTTCTGTATATAATACTGAAATATGAAGTATGTTTTCTAGCGCTTTTTATACCAGTGTTCTTGCTAAAAAAAGTAGTAAAAAAATTTAAAACTGGAGCTACAGCCAATACTCCCCTCTAGGGGCAGAAACAGAATTTGCAGCGTTCCATTCAGGAGCGCTTCACTTGTAAATCACATTAGTCAAATAAAACTAATAGGTCTTCCCAAGTGAAAGACAACCAGAATCATTAAGTCATTCCCCACAGAGAACACTTCTGTCTGTGAAAACTGCCTCGAGGATGTGCTGTGTTCCTATATTCACACAAAAGGGCTTTAATGCCCCACATTAGCCCCACAGAAGCCCATTTATCCGATTTCCCTAGCAACACACATCCCATCAACTTCTGACCCAGACAACGTCTCATCAAATGGAATATGTGAGGTGTAGGTTTTTCTTTATAAGTAAACACGTGTGTCATGGAAACGTATGTCCTGACAAGTGCTAAAGCTGGAAGTTTGCTCAGCTGATCATACCTGGTATATTTGGAAGTGAAATAGGATGGAAGGTCAGCATTGGCTCAGCTGCTTTCCTCCCCTTCATTCAGGCAGCCAGATGCAAGGTTGCAAAAGCAATTCAGGCATCTCTGTCAATGACAGAGGGTCCAATCCTCCCCACACAGAATACTCCTACGTACAGTCTGGGAAGCTCGCAATTCCTCCTTGGAAACGAGGAGAATGCAGAGCTAACAGAGGGTTGTCTACACATCCCCAGATCCTGAGAACTGAGTAAGCCTGATGGGAGCTACAGGAACTGGGGCTCAAGCCTCAGCTGAAACTCAGTACCTCACAACGCACTACCACCAAGACAAGCAGCTTCCCCCAAAAAGTGCTGTCTGTCTTCTCAAAGAAAGCCACCCTAGTAACTCTGATAGCTGTTACGTTTGTTGGGACACTCAGGGAAGCTGAAGAGGCTGGCTGCTTGTCACAGTCACCTCTGAACAGGTTGGGAGGGGATCCTCAAGCCACCCTGCAGCACAGAATGGCTCTGCCTCTAAAGGAGCACAGCTCCATGCATGTTACAAAAGCAGGCTCCTGACTCATGTTTAAGCAGAAGGGCATAGACACTTTAAAGTTATTACTTGTAATAGTGGAAAGCAAGCTGATTTAAAAGCTTTGCACTCTTTTTCTTATCACATATACCATAGTTAGCTGAAATTTTATTTCCACAGATAATATTCTAACAAAGTTATGTTGCATGTTTTATTGGTTACAAAAGCATTCTGTTCTTTCTGTAGTCTAAAAAATCATCAATCCCAAAAAATCAGGGGAAAAGGAGCTGAGTGGGATGTTGAGAAAGTCTGTGTCACATCCATATTTTTCTCCAGCTGCATATGCTGAGCTTTTCCTCAGTAGGGTACCTGTGGCATCTGACAATACTGTGTTATTTTCACCAGAGGGACACCTTGACAGAGAAAACTCAGATTCAATGATGGGCTCGCCTAGGTCTAGTTCACCCAGGTCTCACTCTGCTAGTTGTGGTGGCTTAGCTCCTCACCTCATGAATCAGGGCTTCACTGCATTTGTTCAACACTGCAAAAACCAGAGTTTGCACAGAAATTGTGCAATCTGCCCCAGAATGTAATGTTTTCTCCAGGCTGAATCTGGACTTCATTTACACAAGTAATTTACACAGATAATTGGGAATTGCTACTGCTGCAATCTTTAGAGTGGGACTTATGTAGTCCATGCAGCAGTGAGACTGGTTTTAAAGCTGGCATTACTAACTTTTTTTGTGAAGCTTCTCTGATAGCTATTTGGACTTTTAAGTGTATCCAAGCATCCTCACATATTTTGGTTTATTATTGCAGTGATCACTAATTTGGGGCTAGTAAGAACAGCAACACACATAGTAGAAGAGAAAACTAGGATGGTTTTTCCTTCTTTTAAACATGACTTCCATCATGTCTTTTTAGTGCTAATGCAGTTACAACTGAGATGGTCTAAAGCTGTGAGGACATACAGAAGGATACTCTGTATCTCCTTTTCCTTCCGGAAGAAGGGATTTAAGACTAGCCTCAAAAAACTCAAACACGTTTGAAACACCTGAAACAAGACCTGGGAAGCTCCAGGTCGCTGTGTACAGAAGCATAACCCTATTGAGCCTCAAAAAGTCTTAGCCACTAGGCCCATGAGTGAGCCTGGGACTCGCCTTCCCAGCGTGCAGGACTTTGTGGCCCCAGAGCAGGACACAGCCCCAGCTGGAGCTCGGCTCCCCACACAAGGCTGGGGGCTGCCTGCTGAGAGCCTGGGCATCTCAGTCCCCAATTTCAGGCTCCTGAGCACTTCACTGGGTCTTGAGCACCACTCTGGGCTTGTTTATGAAAAGTTCAGAATAACCCTTTGTTGCTCAGTAGGTTTTTCCTTTCATCTCTTTTTCAAGTTGTCCATATGACTATGGTCTTGGAAAAAACCCTGTTGAAGATATACAGCGGTCTTAATTACTACAGGCTAATTACCTTTAATGAGGAAACTGCCATACAGTGATGTGAGATTTTTCCTGAAAAGAATATTAGACACCTAAAATCATTGATTTTATATGTTCTATCTACTTTATACCATGATGATTCTTGGCAGCATACTCAAATCAGGAGAGGAGTACAACTCTGAAGATCTGAGACACCCATTTGCTTCTCTGTAATATAATGTTCCAGCTTTGTTTGCAGGATTGTACTTGCTAAAGCAGCTTCACAGTGCTGCTAGCCTATGTCATTTATCCCTATGATCATTTGCCTTTTAGCACTATTAGTCAAATTAATAAAAAAATAATATAACAAAAGCTCCAAGGGTTCAAAATGTACTGCCCCAGAACAAAGTGTCAGTTTCTCGTTTTGGATACTGTTCTCCTGCAGTCTGCACTATAGCTGCAAACACAAACAGTAAGAGAGAACAGATCATAAAAAAGCTGAACTGAATCATCAAATCTGTTGAGAATATGCTTTCCATTTAATCAAAAGAAATAGTTAAGCACTAGCTCTATTCAGAAGCTACAAATTAATTTGTACTTGAAGGCTACAATTATATTTTCCATTTTTCTTGTTATTCTCACAAATGTGTGTGAAAGATTGGTTTTCTGGCTCTACTAGGAATGGCGAAAGTGATGCTCCCCACAAGTAATTGTAGTTATCTGGGAATCAGCATCAGAAGAAATTGACCCTGGCTATTACCTCATGGTATAGAGCAGAGTGCCATCATCCTCCAGGCGCAGAAGTTTGTTTGGGGTCGTCATGTTGTGAGCAATAGATTTCTTGCCATTGTGGAAAAAAGTGTCTGGGGTCCAAATCTTGCTAGCGAGCAAGTTGTTGAGAGGGAGGCGTTGCATAGGTCCTTTGAATCGCAGCCTTTCATCTTTCCAGCTTTGTCGGAAAAAAACGTCAATGGTGTATTCCTGGCACAAAGAAACAGCCGAGGTATTGCAGGATCAGAATAGAAACGATGGTTCCAAAAATGACTTTAGCAAAGTAAATACAACCGAGCTGGCAGCCACGTGCTAACTTACCATTTCTGTGTCTGACACAGGACCAAAACTGGTAACATAGATGTCTGTTTTCACCTGAGTTATTCTCTCTGTAATAAACAAAGGCTCTGTATTAGTAATTGCTTTAAAATGCAAATACCTACTGGCAATGCTTTTTTTCCTTTAATTCCTAAATCACTCAAAAATCCCCAAAAGACTGAAATTAAGAGCATGCTTGAGAAGACATTTCATCCTGTATCAAATGCAGTTGTTGACCTTTGGGAGTCCAGGTTTTGTTGTTACAATCAGAAAGAAACCATCCCTTCAAGGGTGCACTTCCTCTTACTGACAGGTTTTGATCATAGAAACACAGAATGGTTTAGGTTGGAAGGGACTTTAAAGATCATCAATTTTCAATCCCTGCTGAGTGCAGGGACACCCTTGACTAGATCAGAGTACTCAGACCCCCATCCATCCTGGCGTTGATGAGAGATAGGGATGGGGTATCCACAGTTTCTCTGCAAAACCTGTTCCAGTGCCTCACCACCCTCAAGGTAAAGAATTTATTCCTAATACCTAATCTAAATCTACCCTCTTCCAGTTTAAAATCATTACCCCTCATCCTATCACTGCACTCCTTGGTAAAGGGTCCGTCCCCATCTTTCCTCTAAGCACCTTTACATCTCCCCAGTGTTTTCTCTTCTCCAGGCTGAAGAACCCCAACTCTCTCATCGTGTCTTCACAGGAGAGGTACTTCAGCTTTCTCATCATCTTGGTAGCCGCCTCTGGACACGCTCCAACAAGTTCACGTCCTTCTTATGTGGGGATTACAGAGCTGGATACAGTACCCACAAAAGCAGAGGAGAGGAATCTCCTCCCTCAATTTGCTGGTCACTCTTCCTTTGATGCATCCCAGGATGCGATTGGCTCTCTGGGCTGTCAGTGCACACTGCCAGCACTTACATAATACCTACCACAGGATGAGATGAAGTGTATCTTGGAAGGACCTACTCCCCTCTGGCTTGGGTGATCTGCCTGATTTCAGACATCTATCAGATATGTCCGAAGTTAGGTTCGTGTATTTCTACCCTCAAGTCTCTAAGTCCTTCTGGCATCTTTTCAAATCCAGGTCTAATTTAATTTAAGGGCAGAAATTTCAGAAGTTCGTTATATAAGATAAAAAGCATTGAGCCCTATTTTCAAGCATCTCTGTGTAAAGTGAGAGGAGAAGGAGAGAAAGGGATGAAAGCAATGTGTTGGTCTCAAAAGAGGAAGGGGTGGGGGTAGCCAGATTAAAAAAGGGCCAGGAAGAAACATAACAGATGGTTTACACATGGGTAGAAAATGAGCGAAATCTGGGGGAAAGAGAGCTGAAGGAGGGCTCAACAAGGTTAGGATGGCAACCACTATTCACATGCTACAGTTTTAAAATAGCTGCTGTAGAGGTTATCAAAAAGACATATCAATACAGATTTGCTGTACTTGTCTAAATATGGATGGTTTGGGGATCTGTTTTTAAAAGAGATATGCATTACCAACATAATTTTATACAGGCTGACCAGTAAGGGAATCTTGCAGCAACCCGCTAGCATAATGTCTTGCTCATCTTAGGAAGTACCAGAAAGAAAAACTCAAACTGTATTCAATTACCAAAAAAAAAATGTATCACAGATGCTCTCCTAAGCCAACCTCAGACGACCTGAGTGACTGAAAGAACACGACTTTCAGTAATCTTTTTCTTGTGCCCCATTTGCTAGGAGACAAATCTGCTTTCTGGACTTAGTTTAGTTAATCAAACACAAGTCCCCTGCCACGGCCAAGAGCAGGCAGCCACTTGAGAGGGCACTGCTCAGATGATGGTCCCGTCCAGCAGGGGACCGGCCGAGCCAGCGCCTTCTCCTACCTCCCAGTCCCGGGCGCAGTCTGTTGTCGTAGCCGTCCAGCAGACCATCCAGGATCCTGGTGAATATGGTGATGTTATCATTGGCCTCCTCTTTCACTGATGGTGTTGGCGTTTGGGAAAAGCTGTGTTACGCAAACAAAAGGAAACCTGTCAAAAGTCATGCTGGTTTTGAGGGGCTTCAGTCTCAAGGGAACTTTGTGATGGAGCCTCCAAGGCTCTGTCCTCTCCTGCTGCTCCTGAATAACACAGGGATCTGCAGTCATTTATTTCATCATTACTATAAACTCGTAAATAGCTCTCCCTGGAGGAGGACCCAAAGAAGTACCCATGCCATGGAGGTAAAACGCTGGGGTTCAGGATCAGGGGACACCTGAGCCCTTTAATCTTTGTCTGTAATGCACAGGTAATCCCTGTCCCCTGCACTCAATCAGCCCCACCACCTCCCCAGTGCTAGCATGGCTCCAACCATAGCAGGGAGCAAGGTCAGCTCACAGCACTGGCAAAAATTGTTACTGGTTTTCCCTGGGTTAGTTTTCCATTCCTTGGGAACTACATAAGCTGGCAGGGGAGCTGCATGAGAAGCACAGGTTTGCCTGCAGATGCACCTTCAAGTATGCCTGAAGGTGCTGTTCAATCTTTAAATGCCAAATAACTTCTAATTTTCAAAGTTTCTGTAATTTTTTGCCAGAACAAAGGATGAACTGTGACCTTATTTGAGGATAACAAACACCCACTACATTCAAAAATCCCACTGGGGTATCACTGGGGTATCTGAAAAACATACTGCTGTACAGAAAACACAGTTCTTCACTCCTCCTCTCTCTTTTGCATAAATTAGTTCTCCCTTGTAGTATGCAAATAACAGCAATGTGTAGTGGGCCTCATTCCATATCTTTTGGGTCTGATTTGTTTTTATTCCAAAATCTTTTTTATTTCATCATTTTATCCATGGCTCAGACCTAGGAAGCTGCTCACAGCACAGCTAACAACTCGCATTTTTAAATCTGTTTGATTTTCATTTAAAGACGCTTAGGAGAATCCCCTACTTATTAATGCCTTTGCTTACCTAAAGAATAGACATGGGAGATTATCCATAAGCATGCTTCACCTGCAGCAAGCAATGAGCATCTCTTAAGACAGCTCACACTAGGCGCTTATTCATGATTCAGCCTCTGCTGAGATCACCAGCAAATGCTCCAGCTGTGACAGGGCACACCGCCCCACCAGGAACTGCACCCTGGCAGCAGGCTGGAATAGCTCCCACTCAGCAACCTGAACTCAATGGAAGACAGTCATCCAGAAATAAAATAAATAAATAAATAAATAAAAAGAATCTATGTTTATTTACTACCGGTCCCCGGGGAAATAAATCAGTAAATAAATAGAGAAGCTCAGAGTATCTCTCTGAACAGCTTTCCTTGCAGAATGCATATAACATATGTGTTTGCCTTACCTAATGGAATAGGATTCATACAAAGAAAGGCAAAGGGACCTCAGCCTGGTTTTACCAGCAGAAGGTTTCCACTAATGAGACCTCACTGAAAGTCTTGTAATGGAAGTTTTAGTGACACCAGACCTAGCTCAGAACAAGCTGCTCTCAGCCATGTATCCCCTCACAAACCCGGGGATCCCCAGTCCTGGGCTCATTCCCTTTACGCTTTGTGTGCTTCTGCTGAAAAAGGAAAGGATTGCAAAGCCTCTCAGGACACAGGAGTAAGGTTGGGTCGAGGGAGCACAGGTGTGATTCCCTAAAACACCGAAGCCTGTGAAAATGCCTGGTTGAGGATGTTTCTTATGGCCTAACTGCAGTCGGCACTGCTGCAGCCTGCAGCAAGCTCCACACTGCAGAGCCCAAGGCCACCAAGGATCTCCCCTTGCTGCAGGTGGAGGTATAGCCACAAATCTTGCCTATTTTTCATCTTCATGGTCAAAAAGCCCAAATTTATTCTGTTTTCTATGATGTGACCACAACCTCCAATGAGTAACTGAGGCAGACAAGAAAGACAGTTAATCCAACAGATGCAAATTGATTACAGGAACATAAGACATGTTTCCAGGCTGGATCATTCCAGAAAAAAGATTGTTCACTTTTTTGTCAATCGTAATTGAAGGGATTTTCCATTTAAAAGTGAATACTTAAAAGTAGCAGCCGAACAAATGCAAAGAGAAGACAGAACTTAGTGACTTTCTTTAAATGCAGCAACCACAACTAACGCTTTGATAAAATCCATAAAGCATGAAAATCCAGTACACCTGGAATACTATTTTTGACTTTTCTCATCTATTTTATCTTCTTTTCTTTTTCATACGAAAGAGATATGCATCATGCTGTCTGCCTGCTACACCACATCAACGTAGGAACCCATTTTCATTTTCCACTGCATCTGACAAAGAAGCAGAGAGATCAAACTTCATTTCATTCCTACAAGTTTCATGAGAAGCTGTGACTAGACAAGGGGAGAGCAATCTAAATTAGTGCCTCATTAAGTAAAAATGTGAGGTTAGCAGTCATCTATTCCCTCTGGCTCGATGACTGGGCCACTCAGTATGCATGTAGCTCAGAAACAGCCTCAGCAAGACGAGCACCCCTCCTCTCTGACAATTAAGAGATATGGAGGAGACTTGCAGGGTCATTATGAAAGATCTTGGGAGAAAAGGACAGTAGAGGTAAAATGTAGGTGTTGCAATGGGAGATGGGAACAAGGGATATCAAATGTGGAGCTGGGATTATTGCAAAGACCCAGTGCTGGGGGCACAAGACACAAAGCTACAGTAGTTTCTCTGCTCTTGGAAAAGCTTGTTATTTTTAGTGCTTATGCCTGAATTCAAAGCCAATTGAACTCCGAGGGAAGATTTCCATTGAACTATTTTTGTGGGGATGGGACAAAATATACTTAGTTCTCATAACTGATCCTCTCAAACTAACAAGAGTAATTGATGCTATTTCCTTCTGTCTCACTTATGTCTGTCTTTCAAAGGTACACACACCCCATATACTGAAATACTTTAATTTCTTCACAATAAAAGCTAATTAATAGAGGAAAAAGATGGAGAAACAATTATGGGGAAGACTAGTAAAAAGTCTGCACTTCTGCAAAACTGCAATCCAATTTAGATTTGGCAGATCACTTCACCCAAAAAAGAAGGCATCTGATTCTGAATTTAAGTGAAATGCCAGTATTATGTGGAGCTGCATTTGTAGATGGATTGCTGTTTGCTCTTATGTAAGTGTGACTTTTTCTGTCTTAAGAGAAAGTTCGTGTTTAATTTCTGCTATTGAGATTGCTGGTGAAATGCATGTTTTGGAGTAAGGGCTGAGATCGTCGTGACATGTAAAAAGACATGTAAACTCAACTTGCAAAGTTACGTGCATATATATATAAGACACTATATAGCTCAATGAATAGAGAGAAACAGGTGCTACCTACCCTAAACTAATTATTTCCACACAGCTAGGAATTAGGCTTTATCAACATATTAGTAGGTAAGCACATTGTTGCCTCTCTGCAGTGAAAAATGTTTTTATAGCAGAAATTTTCAGTTAGGGATAAAAATAAACCTAGAAAAGAATCTTAAGGAAATGCTAAGAAATTTCAGAGATAATTGCATTTAAAGCTCATTATTGAACATAAACTAAACCAACCAGGAATACTTCTCATCACATTTATTTAATACTGCAATTTCAGGGTAACTGAAAAAATCAGAAGCACAGAAGGGGCCCATCAGTGTAAAATGTAATAACTCTCTAAAGATGCCCAGCTACCTCTTCTGATGACTTCATCATTTACCACTTTGAACATTTCTTCTTTGCATGGCAGGTACTATTCCCAGCTTAGTTGCAATAAGAGGAAAATGTATCGCAGATATTTAATGATTTTCCCAAAACTTATTTTGAAAAAAAAGGTAAGAATTTCTTAAAAAATAAGTGAAGAGTAATTTACTACTGAAAGATATATTTTACTCTCTCTCTTTTAAAAATAGTGTTTCCAATAACTTGTTTTAATAGGATTGCAATTACATCTGAACTTCAGACAAATTAACAGTTTGTGGAAGACAGTGGAGAACGCAAACTTTTGGATAAAGCCAGCTAGCCAGATATCAAAGAAAATAGATTTACTTTTCTGAGTTTCTTCTTGCCACCCCTTCCATATGGATTCTTGACAAATAAAAATGCAGATTTTGTGAATTTGTGCACTGCAGATTCAATTCTTTCACGCTGGATTAGAACAGAGGACTGAGTAAAATGATGAAATTTTAAAACTATTTTCAGATTCTTAAAAAATTATTTATTTTGTTTATTTAGCAAGAGTAGCATTTTACTATCTTCTGGAAATGAGCAACTTGTGAACAGTGCAGTGAAAGCCTGTTTTTCACAGGGTGACATCCTCCCCCACCCCGACGTCCTAAATGCCCTTTTCAATGTCCTGAACTGCTTCGAGAGTCATTGAACACCTCCCAGTACTCTCAGCTCCCCAGGTCACTGCCCTGCAGCTTCACTGGGAGGCACTGTGTGCCAGGGCTTCTCCTGCACCAAGTAGGAGCTGGATGGCCTGAGGGACACTCCTGTTCTTTGGCCAGCTGGCCGGCCAGGGATGCTGAAGCCGTTCAGTTGGCAGTGGGACTGACTGATATCTGTGTGCCTCCTGCAAGCAGTTCTAGATAGCAATCTAGTTTTCCTGCTATTATAATTGTCTAATGGGTTCAAAAAGCTATCTTGAGATATGGAGAATGAAAGGAAGACAGAATAAAAAAATAAACAGACAAGCATGACTGCATAAGGATACAATAATTCTTACAAAATTAGTCTTTAAAAATATTAGGGAGAACTCTCTAGCATCACAAGTACTTGGAATGAGATATCCCAGCAGAACTAACTTCTTAGGGCTGCAGAGACTAACTTGAAATAACAGCCTGAAGGAGAGGTATGTTTTGCCTAAATAGAAGGATTATGGTCTTAGTGATAAGGGTTGTGAGCTGGAGAAGAAGTATGTGAAACTACAGACACAGCATGGACTGAATTTGTCAGAGTGTGCAGAGAAATGTTGGGTTGGCTACACATAATTGGGATCTTCTGCTCTTCGTGTTTCTGCTATTATAAATATTATTAGCAGATGGCAACTATACTGTGGGTACATGAACAATGTCCATCCCTGTTGGTTCTGGCCCTTGGACAGATTTCTGAAATTGCACATCCAAAACACAAACACATCAGGACTGCGTCACCAGTGTGACCCCATGGGCAGCCTGGGACTTACAAAGTGAGAGCTGCCCAGCTTGGAGCCAGCCATGGGCAGCCTCGTCTCAGGGAGATCTGTGTGCAAGCAGCCACACATGAAACCAACCTTCACAGGGCTGCCACTACCTAGGCACCCCGAGGGCCCACAAGCAGTGTTTTATCTCACCTGAAAATACTCTTCATGGTTTTATTTTACTTTTAATCATTCTCTAGCTTTATTATTGTTTACTTTTAAGACAACTGTGAGCTACCTTGAAATGCTTAAGTAAAGCACCTTAACTTGTTAGAGCATTATACAAGTCAAGGCTAAATTCAAGCAGGCTTGAAAAAGCTTTGACTCATGCTGGGCTGTTTCTGCAGAAGTAGATTCATAAAACTGTTAAACCAAAAACAGGAAGGGAGGGGATTTCAAAACCTCTTCTCAGTTGATCTATATATTTGAATTTTAATTCAGTGATTTTTCTTTAGATAGCTGCTACCAATTATGTCTACAGTCCTCCTCTACTGCTTACTAATGTGAATAATTCTCGATAGTCATTACACATTTATGTTAAACATTAATCATAGTCTTTTGCTGAGATTTCTCAAGTAGCCTAGTAGATTGAGATACATAATTTCTATTTATGTTACCAGGCATTGTGCATCAAAATCCCCCAAGGTGGCTTTGGCTATGTCAGCAAAAACCGTATTTATGATTTAATATAAATATGGAATGACTATGGAGAACTGTAGAAAAATATCTGCCTTCACCTGTAATGTCCTACAGTATTTTGATTTTTAATTTGTACTCCTTTGACCAATCACTTTTATCTAGCACATTGCAAAACTCACTGTAATATAACAGCGCAGTAGAAACATGGATGAAGCTAATAAAGAAGAACCTGGTAGCAACAGCAAGTGTTATCAGTATTAGATTCCTGCAGTTAATACAGCAGCCTACATGTTAATTGTACTGCTCTGTCCTGAAGAGTCAGTCCCAAAGCACTTAGCAAATTACACTCTGAAACTGCTTCTGTCTCTGAAGCAGAATCGCTGGAGCATCCTCTGTCTTTTGAGCAGGGTCAAAATTCAGCCCTAAGGCAATGTGTGAATGGTGCAGTGAATTGGAGCTGCTCATCTCTGCAGGCCTGGACTAAAATTACTAGATCAGAAATGGGGGGCGAGGGGGGTGGGGTGGGGGGAATTTACATGATGATCTCATTTTAGTGCACAGAAGCTTTTTGACAAACTTGCAGAAAACAAGTGTCCTAGTTTCCTCCAACTGTCCTGTTCTGGTTATCTGCCAGGTTACAGGTCACACTGATTTCTACCTGGGACTTTGATTCAGTATTTGCTTTTGAGTCAAAAGGGAGTTAAATCGTCTAGAGTTTGGGTTGTTTGGTTTTGGAGCTTTTTGTATCTTTGTCTATCTATTCTTCTGTTAGAGGAGAAACACACTTGAAAGACACCAAGCAGGTCACGCTCAACTATTGCAATGTGCTGCCTTCTGCAGGGATGACAAGCAACCAAGGACTTAAGGTTATAGTCACCAAGATTTTCAAAGTGTGGAAATACTTTGTCAATATTACCATAATGTAAAGACAAGTTTAAAGCAAGTCTCACTCTATCTCAGCCCTCTTAAATTCTGTCACAAAATCCCAGGAAACTTCTGCTTTAGACCACAGTGAAAGAAGGACCAGGTTTTTCAAAGGTGAATAAATAAGTGTGCAACTCTTTGCACCCTTTGTAGAGTGCCATCCTACAACTGTTCATATAAACCTCTGAGGTTACAGGCTTCTGCCTACCTGCAGGGGACACGTGCTGGATACCAGGCTAAGCTTTGCTTACAGCATAGACAGTCACCACTCAAAGTTTGGTCTTTCTCCTAGTTCCAATCTGGAACAAAGTCGTTTGCTTGAAATCAGAAACTGATTTGCATCTCCATTTTGTATCTTCTTATAGCAAGGAATTGATGGGTGTGCTTGTGAATCAGCATGTTGGGAGGATTCATTTTTTTCTGGTGAAATCATAAATAATTGTTCTCCTCCACAAAGAAGAATCAACCTACATTTCCCAAGCACTTGCAAAATGCTTTTTCCAGATTTCATTGTATAGCTCATATTCGGAAAGTTCTTAAGATCTCTGTGTATAGGAAAACATATAAATAGAGGGTTTTTGACTTTATTTTTCATTTTCTGAGACCTACAGTCGGAGCATCTCTTTGATACATTTTTCAGAATATCACTGTCAGGAAAGCATCCAAAGCAGAAATAAGAAAACGGGATTCCTTGCTATATGCTTCAGGGAAATAGGGTTTCTAATTATTCTAACAAGTTTCAAACTCAGACATCCTTCTAAGCAGTCACTATCTTAGGTCACTCAGGAGGAAAGCCTGTACCAGCTAGTAACATGTATCAAGCCTCACCATTGCAGTTTTGGGGTTTTTTTTTGCACTACTGCCTATAAGCAGCACCCATCAGGTGAGTAGGAAGGTGCAAGATCCCAACATCACAGACATAGTGGCAGGGGGCACCACAGCCCCTGGCTGTGCTAAACACAGGTCAGAGCACACAGCAGCTGTAGGCCTGCTCTTAGTTCCTTGTGCCCCACAAGCCTTTCCCCATGCCACCATAGCAGGCATAAAAAACTGATACAAGAGAGTAAATTTGAACAGGAGAGCAAATCCCTTCCCCTGGTACCAGCATCTTAAGATGAAATGCAAAGCCCGCTTGTTTTGTTCAGCTGCTCCGTACCACACGGAGCCAAGGTTTCTCATTTCCTTAAAAAAGCCACAGCAGAAATTCAAATGCAACTGGCAACTCACCCGAAGTGGCTGGCTAAACTCATGGAAACGCAGAAGAGGAAGAAGTTTTTGATCATGATAAAGTCAGAGACCATCCCATTGTCCATTCCAGAGGAGAAGAGGAACGCAGGTGGTTGCTTTGGTGAAGGTGCAGCTGTTCACTTTGTTCTTACACTGCAACAATACAAAAAATTGATAAATTATTGCATGGACGGAGAGCAGGATAGCAGAGTTCAGCTAACACCGCATCTTTTGCTATCTGCGTTTTTCACAAACTTATCTAGGCTTATGTAAACATCAGCTGTTTATGTAAAATTGTGTATCTTCAAGGACATGTTTTACCTTCTGCTGTCAGCAATCTGCAAAACAGGAAAAATTCTTTGTGGCCCAGCTTTTCCCTATATTCATCTGTGGTACAAGTAACTAAAAAAATAGCCACCATTTTCCAAATGCCAATTTCAACCCTTTACCTATTTCAACAACTTCCACATGCCTGCAAACCCAGGGCTGTGTGCAGCCTCCGCATCCTTTCCTTCCATCGCAATTTTTTCCCATTAAATACCCGGCTTCCCTTTCCAAAATCCCAGTTGAAATGCCAAGAAACACCTACTGCTTCTTGGAATTCATGCTGCTGATGCACGGCTTAGCAAAAGGAGGGTGGGTTGTTGGGGGGGGGGGGAAGAGGGTAAAAAGTGACCTTCCTCGCAAAGGCACATAAACCTCACGCTAGCACGAAGAACGACAGTAATGTAGCTGCTCCAGCGACTGCTGCTTTTTGGATACCTGCCTCAGCGACCAGATCACCAATTTCAGCATTGTGCACTAACGTTTTCCTCTGTGCCCTATTAAAAACAAACAAAAAACCAAAACCACAACAAAACCCCCCAAAAGGCAACGAAACAAAAAACAAACAAACCACCTCGAACCCAACAAAAACCCCAAAACAACCCCCAAAAACACACCCAGAGGGGAATTGCCTGAATTTTTCACCTGAATCCTGTGCCCCCGTGCTACATCGCTCGGCAACTTGTTCTCCCACCCCGCCGGCGCCGCAAGGTAAAATGCCCGAACCAAAAGCCGCCCCCCGGGGCTCCCCTGCCCGGTCCGCGCTGCCCCGCACCGCGTCCCGCTCGCTCCGCACCGGGCACTGCGGGGCCGCCGCTTCCTTCCCGCAGCCCCGGCCCGCCCGCACCTGTCCGGCGACCGTCGCTCACTCTCCGCCGCCGCCCGCGCACTGCGCCCGGGG
>VZTB01015006.1:676022-692531 GCA_013397245.1 Thryothorus ludovicianus | reverse complement strand
CCGCCCCCGCGCGGAGCCCGCGGCCGGGAGCGCGGGGCGCTGTGCGGGGCGCGCCCGACCCTCGGGCGCCCCGGCGGGGACCTCTCGCCAAGGGGACGCTGCCGGAGCTGGCGCAGCCCCGGGAGGTTTCAGCGGCTCCCCGAGCTTCCCGCAGTGGTCTCCCGCGAACAGCCCTCACCGAGCGCCCCCCGGGGCAGGGTCCCGGGCGAGCCCGGCCGGCACCGACTATCCTCGGGGAGAGGGAGCCCCTGCCACAGCCCGGGCGTGCAGGTGTCGTGTGTCCGTGGGGCAGGGGCACCCAGCACGGCCGAGGCTCGCCAGTGTAAAGGCTGGTAGCACCACACATGTGTTAGCGTTCATATGTATACAGACACCCCTACATACCCAGATCTTGCCTGTTCTCCTCTTCCAGTGGACCTGATCTAAACCATCATAGCTCTTAAATGCTGAAGTAGGAGGTTTATATCCATAACATAAGCTCTCTTTTTACATCCTCACTGATAGGCATCCATAGTTTATCGGTATGGCATATTACAGGAGACCTGCAATAACTTCGAGGTTTCTTTGTGATTGTGTGTGGAGCTATTACTGAAATATGGATGCATTGTTTCACAGCTTCAATGATAGGAACATTACACTCGCTACGTGTTCAAGTCACATATATAGTGTATTGCTTGCAGGTGCATTTTGAACTACATGAAAGGTGAAATAAGTGTTGTGTAGTCCCAGTTCCTGGGGATTCCTTGAGCTGGATGCAACGTTCTGCAGCTTGTGCCTTTTACATGTGATAATATACGATTTCAGTATATACTGCTGAGACTATATTTCAAAATAGCACTCCAAACTCAGTTATTAAATTATCAACTCTTATGAGGTAGTGCATGTCTTTCAGGCAACGTTATGGATCAATGAAGCACTTGTTTTCTTTTCCTATACCCATACAAAAGTTCTATGGAATTAATCCCTCCACTGAAATCAATATTAGTTCTGTACCTCAGTGCCACGGAGGGTGCTGCTCCATGTGTGCCTAGTTCACAGTATGCACTAAGTCCTTTAGAATTTTCAGTTTACATTTTTTTCCCACCTAACAAAACCAGAAATGTTGCGCCAGGAGAATTTTCTACATAAACAATGAATCATTTTTCTGGTATCAATCGAATAGGACTTTCTCGGGCAGTTCTTTGTAATTCCTCTCTTCAACATTCCCTTGAGACTCATCAGAGATTGGATTAGATGATTTTTAAAGGTCCCTTTCAACCCAATCTATGGTTAAATGACTCTATATCTGGTGCTTGGCTGTGTTCGAGTTTTACAGCAATGATTTATGATCTTGAATGCAGAGCCAATGACATACGTTATTCCTCGTTGTTCCTTAGTGACTTCAATAAATATGAAGTTGTGAATGAATGTTGCTATCAGAACAGCTTTCCCAGTGCTTAAAAATATCTGAGTTAAGTAGTATGAAGCGCCAGTAGTTTCTCATGATAATGTTCTTGCCTTGGAGTGTTTAAATCACATTTTTTTTTACAGTGCTTTGATTTATAGTACAAACTATTTATATCTCTATATAGGTGATGTTGCAAAAATACGTGATCTTTAAATAATTTTACAAAAGAGATATGTAGGAATATTGGCCTAGACTTTAGTGCAGGGGGGTGAAAGCTGTGTGCTTCGGCCTCTTGCTCCAGCTCCCTGGCGAGCAGAACTGAGTCTCGGTTCTTCTGACTCCCTACATCTTCTCCGCGAAGCCATATGCTGCAGATCCGCTTCTCAACACCAAAGGGAGAAAGCGTTTAGGAACTGGGGGAGAGAATAGCAAGCAAATGCTTAAGGAAAGCTTAAAGAAAAAGAAAAGAGAAATGGTACAAAGCCGTTTGGGTGGGAAAGGGATCTTAGCGATCTCCTTGTTCCACTCCCTGCCACGGGCAGGGAAAAGCGCCTGACTCGGCCAAGCAGCGAGCTGAGAAACGCTCCCCGAGCAGCGCGGGGCCCGGCGCTCCTCCGGCCGTGTCCCGGTGCCCGGGCGGGCGACCTCGGCCGGGGGCTGCAGGCGGCGCGGCGGCCGCCGGAGGGCGGCACAGCTCCNGCTCGTTCGGGGGCACGAAGCGGGCCGGTCAGACGCGGACCGCGGGGTTCGCGGGCTGCATCCCGCCAGGACAGTGTCTTTGGTGTGCGGTCGCAGTTATTGGCCGCTGTAGAGAGGTCGCTGCTACAAAGGCGATGCGCGTCTTCTGCTGCGTGTTTCTTCAGGCATTCCCTCGTGATTCACGCCGTGTTTGGATCCTCAGCCTCCTTGACACGTTTTAAGGGATGTCTTGAATTTAACATATGAATCAAATGCTTTCTATTAGGGTCATTTGTTTAGTTAGGGTATTTGTTTGGTTGATTGTTCTCTGTGCTGGTGTGCAGTAAAATACCAGCACAACCATTCCATACAAGGATTTTCTTTGACGTTGAGAAGTTTGCGTGGTCCCTCTCTGACAGTTCTCCTCCCTGTTTCATTAAGTAATGTTACTTATTTGCTGAGGTGAATGCATTTGTGGCTGACCATCCTCTATATGGGACTGAAACAATAGTGCAGGCAAATTGGGCTGTGATTTTTTTCTATGGCACATGCTTGGGAGCTCACAGGGAAACACACACCAACCTCTCACTGTGTTAGAAAATGACCTGTTTTGCCCATAGCCAAAGTTGCCTCTGTAATAGATCGTCGTCATTCCTTCTTCCTGGAGAGTTGTAGATAGCTCGTGAAGTTGTGTGGAGGTGTGACAAGCTGCGGGAATTGGTGCAAGTAGAGGCATTCTCACCTACCAAAACAATTCAATTCCATCATCTAGTTAGGGAGGACTGCCTGTTCTCTTGAAATCATTACCTTTGGCCCCTTAGCTAAGATTCCATAAAAGGCAGCACTTGGAACAGTAACTTTAGTGATACAAATCCTTTTCCAATAGAGAGCAGTCTGAATTCATCAGTCATTGAAGGAACCCCTAATCATCAGCTAATACAGACTCAGCTACTCTCAATGCAGAGACTGAATCTGAGCAAAGGGTGAAAGTCTTGTTTTAACTCCCTTCTTTACTAGCATCTGTAAAGACTAGAGTCAAGACTCAGTTGAGCCGGGTGAGACACATTCAGAGTTCCCCAGTACGAAAGAGACATTCACATAGTGGAAAAAGTCAGGCAAAGGACCAAGAAGCTTATTAAATCACTAGAGTGTATCTCTTATGAAGGTGAGGCAGAGAAAGCTGGGATTGTCCAGATAGGAGAAGAATAAAAGGCTAAGAGGGATACTTAGCGATGGGTATAAATACCTAAGGGCAGGGGGCTGAAGAAGAGGGAGACAGACTTTACTTAGTGCTAATAACTGATAGTAAATCCTACAAGGAGGGAGCTGTTGTTGTTTAGCCTGGAGAAAAGGATGCTCAAGGGAGACCTTATTACTCTCTACAACTACCTGAAGGGAGGTTGTAGCCAGGCAGGGGTTGGCCTCTTCTCCCAAGCAATTAATGAAAGGGTGAGAGGAAATGGCTTCAAGCTGCACGAGGAAAAGTTCAGGTTGGACATCAGGAAGAATTTCTTCACAGAAAGAGTTGTTAAGTACTGGAATGAACTGTTCAGGGAAGTGGTGGAGTCGCTATCCTGAGAGGTGTTCAAGAATCAATGTGATGTAACCTTTAGTGCTATGGTGTAATTGAAAAGGTGGTGATCAAAGGTTGGACTTGATGACCTTGGAGGTCTTTTCCAATCTAGATTATTCTGTGACAGGAAAATGTACAGCGGTCACAAATTAAAAGATATGACATTCCATTTGAATACAAGAAAACACGATTTTACTTTGAGAGTGGTGAAACATGGGAACAAGTTGTCCAGAGACATTCTGAAGTCACTGTCAGTAGAGACAAAACCTGAAAGTAAATGATCCTGGGACACCCACTATAACTGACCCCGTTTGAGCAGGAGGTGGTCCTCAGTAATCTCCAGAGGCACCCTGCAACCTCAGCCATCCTGTGATCCTGTAAAGTATGAAAACTGTGCCATCCTGAGAAAGTCTCTCCTAAGTTCTCCAAACCATTTCACAACTGTTCCTGGTAGTGAAATGATGCAAACAGCCTTGCTGTGGTATTAAAGTCTGGTAGGCTTTGAAGCATTTGGTGTATTTCTGAATGATATTGATAGCCTTTTATTCTCTGCTATAATGCCATGGACACCATAAAACATGATCAATTTGCTGCATTTCACTTGTCTGCTGGGCCATGCTGCAGACAGAGCTGCTTTTACTAACTGGTGTTTTGGTGGTTTGTTCTGTGCATCCCAGTGGCAATAGGCAGCTACTTACATTTGTGAAATGTGGCTGAGGGCAGGGTAACACTGGGAAGGATTGCTCAGAGATAGATATGGCCCCTTTTCGTGTAGCACTGAAGAAATCACTGGTGCCATTGGGGGAGAGAGAGGCAGATGCCCACCTGCAGTGTTCCATCAAAATTTCAGCTGGTTGGGAGAAGTAATACCTTTAGCCCGTGACACTGATTCTTCTGTGTGCCATTTGTTGTGATTCCCAAATCTGCAGGTTCAAAGCTTCATCTGAATCTAATCCTGAGCAGGATGTATGGATTCAGTTTAGAAATGAAGGAAAGGCTGCATTTTCTCTTATGGCAGTTCATCCTGTCTGCTATGGGCCCTTCAGTCCATTTCCACATATTAGACCAACAGCTGAGCAAATGGTCAGGGTGTGCCTGAATACTCTTGTTGTGGATTTATAAAATGTCCTAAGATTCACTGTTTCTGAAAACCACTCTAGGTACCTTACAAAGGTCCTTACTCCAAGACTAGGACCCTGGGTGCTGGCAGCCTTATTTCTCAAAAGTGTCTGTCAAGAAATATAATGACTTTGTATTAGAAACTTTGCCCCATTAGACAAGCAAAAAGTTTCCTAGAGATACTTCCCACACCCAAAGGAGTGGAGAACATTTCCAACATTTTTTTAGCCCATTTTAAAGTTTTAATGCAGAGGTTAGAACCCTTGAATTAGATCATTAAAGCAAAGATTTTTACTTAAAGGGACATCCCTTTAAGCAGCCATATAAATGTTCCACCTCTTTATCCAAACCCATTTAGGTGTTTGACTCCTTACAGCTCCTTTGTCCCTTACCCATTCTCTCCTCCCTTCAGGTTAGCCCTGCTGTGGGGCTGATGGTGGGTTTCATCAGCCCTGACACTGCCCTTGCAGTGCCTTTGCAGGGAAATGTTGCACACAGGCAGGTTTTTACCATCTGTTTATATCAGTTCAGCTTGCCACTGATAGCCCTTTTTGCCTCTGCCTAGGAAAAAAAGAGAATTTCCTCCACATCGCCAGTGGATAGCAATGAAAACTGAGAGTGAAGAGTCAAACCTCCTTACGAATATTTTTTCTGTGGAAGAATTGTGCTTTTATTGATACCCTTACTAGGTTCAGATGTGAAATCTGCTGCTTTTTCCAGCAGCCTGCCCAAAGTCTGCCCTTGAAACATAAATAATGAAAGCCAAAGGGATTTGCAACACATCCTGGTTCATGGTCTTAGATTTTGGGAGGCAGAGGAGCTACCTTTCAAAAATCCCTTCACAAATTTCCGTAGTACTACAAACTGTGACTTTCTCTTTTGCTTTCCGCTTGTGTTGTACAAATACAGGCTCTTTTTCTTGGGTATCCTTAAACTGCAGCAAGTCACCTCTTCCATGAGTGTTATAGCCCATAAACAAGGGCCTGCTGTTATCTCACCTTGTATTATCCTCCCATTTCTTCTTTTGTTGGCACTGTGCTTTTAGCAGAGATAAGTTTGTGGACACAAGATTTTTGCACACAAGTGAGCTTCAACTCAAAAAACCAGTGAACCAGAACTTTACGACCCTACCATATGTAAAATACCTTTAGTTAATTTTTTCAAAATGGTTAAATTTACTGATTAGTATTTTAGATAGGCAGAGTAGCCATTATATCTATATCTGAAAAATAATGGGTCATTAGGGTAGCATTGCACATAATCTTTAAGGCCTCAGTCTGGTGATTTGGGTGCAAATTTACTGTAAGGCACTGCATGGTGCACTCCTTGTGAGGATAGAGCACAGTAATGTGCTCTATAATGATATAGTGGAGGAAAAACCTATTTAATTTAGAAAGTACTTTGTGGAGAATAACCACAACAATTCAGCCTCAAACATATGATTCCTAAAGAAATGTTAATCAGGCTTAAACTGGAGCATGCAAGCTCTGCATCAATATTCAAGGCTTTATGCTACATCTGCTGCTGTACACATAGTTCCTTCATAAGAAGAAGGAGAGAAAAAAATCTTAGAAGGAACAACACAGAAATTCATTGAACTAAGAGGAACGGATCAATGGTGATAAATTCTTTATTAAGCATATATTCAAATATTCATAATGGATGGAAGGAGAGTGTATTAATGGGCAGTGTAGGACTATAGTAAAATAATGTACTTACTGTCATTAAGAACAGAGTATTTGAAGTTTAGAAGTTGGCTTAATACAGCCAAGAGAAATCAAAATCTATTTGACACTCAGAGTAAATCTGTGAATTCTATTATACATACATATGCATATATATCTCTTTCTCATATTTAGGTTATAAGTTCTACATATTTATGTCTATTAATACACGTATGTGCATCTCAACTGTCAGCTGAGTTTTGGCTGTCTAAATACTAGGATAACATTGGATTAGCATGTTTTAAGTTGTTGTGACGAACCCAGGTCTTTTTTTGGCTGCTGTAGTTTCCGTATTTACTGCATCTCCTGGTGTTGTTTATGTGTGTGCTGGGCATACTGACAGAACACATTATTTCTGTTTCTGATCAATAAAGGTAACTGTCAAAGATGCCAACAAATATTAGTATCCACTTTTGTAAAATTTCACATAAGCTTTCAAGTCACCCTGTTCGTGATTCATTACAATAATTAACTGCTACTATAGGAAAATATATTAATGCATACCATTTGGAAAGATGTAGACTCTACTTACATTTATTTTAGGATTTGAAATATACTGATTTTTCAGGCTGAATTTATTGGCAAAAGTTAGGTGGGAATAAATATACTCAGCAGTTCTGAATCCCATTAGATGTGACTTCTGTTGTATAGATTCAAGTACCATAATTAATAAAATTTCAAGGAAAATGAGTTTTTAAATTGTTTTATCTGGAATTAACTTTTACTGAAATTCAACAGAGCTGGTAAAAAATATAAAGTGGAAATGACCTGACAGTGCCTTGTTTTGGAAAAGATATTGATGATTTCAAAGTATTTACAGGATGTTAAATATTAATGATTAAACTATAGCAACCATTAAAATATACCACACCAATGCAGGTGATGCCAGTCCTACAGCTTTGTAGGAAAATATTTTGTCAGTCTCAGTGCAGTAGAATTCAGAAAGATAAAAATAGTAGCTTGTATCAGTCAATAAGCCAGATTTTCATACAGTATAAATTGGCCAAGTGAAGGACAGCAGAACTACACCCATATATCAGCCGAGCCTGGAGTGTAACCCAGTAATTATGATTCAGTCAATGAGAGTTTGTTTGAATCTGAAGAATGAGGTTTGGCACAAATATTAAATAGGGGCATTTTTTTTTCATTTTATCACAAATTTATTCAATGAAAAATGCAGGTGGCTTGCTCACAAAACAACTGCAGTGCAGCCTCAAATTTGCCAATTTGTATTAGTCAATGGAAAAAAAAGTAGATTAAAACTGCAGAGATAATAAGCATTTTGGTTTTAATATTTCTGAAAACATCAGTGGGATGGAAGAGGAGGCTATAGTTGCAGAAAAACTTAAGAACAGCTGTGAGGAGCCATCATATAACCCTTGATTTGGACCTTCCCTTGTGCTGTGAGAAAGTCGAATTAATTCTTTGCTATGGGCAATCATTTTCTTTTTGAGCATTGAGAATTTTTTATGGGTTTTCCTTGTTCTCTCCTCTTAGACTGTTCCAGTTCTACAGAGGTGTTTGACTGTTCAACATATTTAGGATGTAGCAGACTCAGTTTCATTTCTAGGCGCAGAGTGTTTTTCTTGACAGCTTGTGTTGTGGTTTTTAAAGGAAGGAACCAGGCATATGAACTGGAGGGGCAGGGCTGCATATCTGTTGTGTCTGGTCCTTCTTTAAAGTCCACAACAACTCTATTGGCTGCATATTTTTTGAGAAAGAAGACCACTTGCTTAAGTAGGATAAACTGAATTTATCACAATGCCTTTCACCTTCAGCAACTGAAAACTAGTGGATTAGTTGGGGGCTATATACACTTTGAATGGATCACAGCCTGCTGGTCAACTGTCTGCAAGAAACTTTACCTGCTTGTCTCAACAGATCACTTGTGGATGCAAGGAGCTAACACCTGTGTTAATTTTAGCAGCCAAGGAGTGGGAATGGTCAATGAGCACAGCATCTCACTTGCACAGAAGAGGATCAAAAGAGCAGCTTCAAAGAGAAAATAGTGACTTAAATAAATCATGACCACTAGAATGACTGCAGTTTGATCTACTGGTGTTTTCCCAGTTTACTAAAAAGAACAAAACAAGAGCTATCAAATGTTAATCAGATGCTTTTTTTGTGGAGAGTGCTAGGGCAGCATCCTGGGTATGTCCAAGACAGCAGGAGGGAATGAGTTTCAGGTGAAGCATCCAAGAAAAGAGAAATTAGGGCTGTGACCTGTTTCTTTTAATGCACTCTGGTCAGATCTGTCCTTATCTCAGCCCTTTGTGCCTCACATTGGGTGTCAAAAAGGCCTGTTATGATTTAAGTCCCCATCCCAAATCCAGGCCAGCCCCCCTTCAGGGTAACTCCCCCCATTTATATGCCAGGCATGACATTCTGTGGTGTGGAATATCCCTTTGTTCAGTTTGGGCCATCTGTCCCAGCTATGCTCCCTTCCAGTTTCTTTTGTGTACCTCCTCACTGGCAGCACATGAGACAAGGAAAATGCCCCTGACTTAGGATAAAAACAACTCAGCAAAAACCAAAACATCAGTGTGCTACCAACACCGTATCATCTCATTCCAAATACAAAACACAGAATTGTAACAGCTACTGAGAATACATTAATTCTACCTTTACTAAAACCAGGAGAGCCTGCCAATTTGTTTTCCCACTCTTATGTTTCATCATGAAATGCCATTTTTTTGAAATCATATTACAGTGCTTTTATCACAGCTTTTTGAGTTCCAGTTCTACATCATAGAAAAGAAAAATACCCACCCTGGAACCACCAGCAGCCTGGTAGCTAAGGCATTCACCTAGGCATGGGTGAGCCCTTTTGTGAGCACTGGACTGAAGTATTAGTCTCAATGCAGAGATAACTCCAAAATTTTGGCAGATGACCTTTAGCTGTATGTCTTATTTTATGGGTGACCAGCTTGGGCTGCCCAAGGCTTATAGAGCACTTGAAATGGTAGACAAAGTTGGTGAGAGCCGTGGTTTCTCAGCACTTCAGACTGCAAGGCAGTGCAATCTCCAGTAAAGTGAACAGGGTTGCAAGCCATGAATTTTAATCCTTACTCTGCCACTAATTCACTGTGTAGCTCCAGGCAAGTCCCTATCTCTTCAGCTGTAAAATGGGAATAATAATAATGGTTTCCTATCTTTCGGCAGTGATAAATTAATCTGTGTTCTTGAGGCATGCAAATACTACAGTGATGAGTGGCCCAAAAAAGACCGTGAAAAAAATGAATAATTCTGTATTTACAGCAGGCTTTGGGTGTGCAGTAAATAAGGCACTGCTAACTGACTGGTGAAGATTACTTTTCTAAGTAGCTGTTTATTCAGTAGGTACTGTGTAATCAGTACCTACTTATCCTGTGTAATGAATGATAAAGGGTTCCTTGGGGGAAAAAAGGGAGGTAAAGACAGATTTCAAAAAAATCTTAATACTGATTTACAGGAAAGTACAGTTAGGATTTCATCATCCATTTAGATTCTAGTGTTCAGCTCTAAAGCTCTTGATTTTGGCAGACATCATGATGTTCTTCTGAAACAATTGTCTTCTGTGCAGGCACATATTTAAGTGTAGTAACCTGTCCCCGCCGTAAGACATAAGGGATGCTTTACTCAAAAAAATAACATTGTCACTATGCACGTGTATCATTCTTCATGTGCAACTATTTCTGTCTGAAAAATAGGAAAAACTAATCTAACATGTTATTTTTTTAATTGCTGTTTTGATCACACCATTATATTCCCATTCTTATATTGCATTTTTCTGAGTTCTCAGATTGGTTTCAAGGTAGGTGACCTGCACAATACTGTGCCTTTCTCTTTGTATACAAATAAAATTCCCCTAAAGGGCTCCTCTCTTAACAAATAAATTTCTGCTGTTGAAAGTAGCAAGAAAAACAATAAAGACCACTGTACACGGTGGAATGCTAACACTTCAAACTTTGTTAGAGTAGTCTGAGCATGTTTATCCTGCTGTTTAACTGCTTATTAGACCATTGCTATCACATCTGTTAAAAGCATGTGCAATCTGCAAAACAAGCTGCCAAATGTCCCCTTGCAATTACATTGTTCAGAGATCTGTATTATCATTCTGGCTGGCTAGATGAGGGGGAAGAGGTGCCTGTTGTCTCCCTTAAGATCCTCTCAGGTAAGCTCAGAAAGTGTGGGTTAAATGAGTGCACAGGGAGAAAGAACACACAGTGAGATGAGCACACAGATCGATAACTGCACGAGAGGTGGAGCTCAGAGGGCTGTGACCATGGCACAGAGTCTTGTTTGTAGACCTGCAGCAAGCAGTGTTCCCCAGGGGTCAGCACTGGGACCATTCTCATTCAGTTTATTCATCAATGACCTGGATGAAGGGATGGAGTGTGCCCTCAGCAAGTTTGCTGATGGGACAATACAGGGAGGAAGGGCTGACACTCCAGAAGGCTCCCCTGCCAGTCAGTGAGACTTGGGCAGGCTGGAGACTTGGGCAGAGAGGAACCCAATGAAGTCCAAGAAAGGCTAATCCTGTATCTTGGGAAGAATAGCCATGATCTGCAACACAGGCTGGGGCTGACCTACTGGAAAACTGCTCTGCAGAGAAGGACCTGGGCATCCTGGTAGATAACAAGCTGCCCTGAGCCAGCTGTGTGTCCTTGGGGCCTAGAGGGTCAGTGGTGTCCGGGGGTGCATCAGGAATAGCAAGACCTGCAAGGAGAGGTGATCCTCCCCCTCTATTCAGTCCTAGTGAGGCAGCATTGGGACTCCCCCTTTCAATAAATACAAGGAACTACTTGAGACAGTCCAGTGGAGGGCTATGAAGATGATTAGGAAATAGGTCATCTCTCTTGTGAGGAAAGGCTGAGGGATCTGGGACTGTTCAGCCTGCAGAAAAATGAGAGGGTATCTTATTGATGCATACAAATATCATGAGGATGGGTCCAGACACCTGTCAATGTTGCCCAGCAATATGGTAAAGGGCATCAGGCCCAAATGGAAACACAGGGAGTTCACTCTCAGTATGAGAAGAATTTCTTTACTTTGAGGGTGGCAGAGCACTCGAACAGATTGCCCAGGTTGTAGAGTCTCCTTCCATGGAAATATTCAAAACCTGCCTGTACTCTGCAACACACACTCCGTGAGCCTGCTTTAGCAGGGGGCTTGGACTAGACAATTTCCAGAGATATTTTCCAAGCACAAGCATTCTGCACTTCTGAAATTCTCTATTTTGTACTTGTGTATATGAGGTGTTAGTGCAACAGTCACCCAATGGGTCTTTTTGAGTATAGTTTTGAGTCATGATTACTTTTCTATACAAAATAAAATCTATGTTCTGCCAAAACAGAGTATGCATAGATTTGTTAGTCTGATCTGCACCCCATTTGGTGATGCTATATTTAAAATCAGGACATATCAAATTAGAATCGTGGTATTTGCAGTAGTCTTGATATAACAGGAAATCATCCACTGCATAATACTTACAGTCTCTCAGTGTATCTAATAAAGAGTGAGTTTTGTTGTAATCTAGCTCTGCACATTTCTAGACATTTACTTGATGTTATTATTTGTGATATTTAAGATCTATTTGAAATAATAAGAATATATTGCATAAAACAATGTACTATATGTCCTCAAAGGATATTTAAATTTATATCTTTAAGTTTTTTCTTGCTACATATACTGAAAACCTTCACAAGCAAATATTTCTGAGCAAATTATTTCCATAAATGTTTCTTTATAGGCCCTTATCTTATGATCTACACACATAACTCGCTCTAGGCATGTGAATTTTTGGCAACTGAACACATGTGCAAAGTTACAGCAGTGATTAACTCAGTAGAAACATATTTGCAACACTTTGTCCTTTAGGTTTTTACTTTTCACTTTACCAAAGGGTGCTACCAGCTATAAGCAGGGTACAAACAATAGGCACGGAGTTATTGTTGGGGATGGCTTTTACCTCCAGTCACTTATGAATTAATCATCTAATGTCTCACATTGAATACATTTTAAAAATAGTTTGCATAAAAAAAGAGTGACTGTAAAACACATTTCAGTGAGAAATCTTCAGTGTGCTATGAGTATGGTAGCTTTGCTGCTCAGTAAAACTGCCAAAAGTACATCACTCTTTGCATTGTTGTGTGACAGAATCTGAGGGCCTAAATTTCATTTAGTATCTTCAACTTAGTGTTTGCTGTTGGGTATGTCTACACTTTCAGAGGCATCTAGATATTAGAAAATATGGTGAAGTAAATGGAATGTGGATTATCTGAATGTGAATTTTCATCTGAGTTTCCTCATGAAGGGGAAGCCTCTTTCATGGAAATGCCCTTTTTCTTTAACTGCTGATGAGCTCATTGGAAAAAGTATCCTACCGTGATCTGCCATGAAAACTGTGGCTACTGAAATAATGCTACTATTGAAAAATATGAGATGAACACAATTGCAACAAGCAGACTTCAGCAGGGACTGCACTAAATACAAAGAATTCAGTGCTAGAAAATTATTGTAACCTGGCTGTAGTTGGAGTTAAACATAAAACTCTCATCTTCGTGGAATAGCACCCTGATGCTTGTAATCAAAACCAAATTGAAACACTGATGTCTGTCTCTTGGTGTCAGGGAAAGAGATTAAGGGTGAGGAGAGATCACTGTCATCTTTCATATCATGCAATGTGCTTTGAAAAGGTCAGAGTGACACCAGGGAAAAAGCTGGATGAAGCAAAGACGTACTATCTACCAGTACCTCAGCACCAGGTATAACTTAGAGCTACAAGCAGCACCACAAGTAAGATTATAATAAGAAAGATGCCTTAACAGAATGGGAGGTGGCCAGCAGCAACTATGCAGTTGTGGCTTGTTTAACAAGTGTGATGCCTGCACACAGGTTTACATTTTAAAGACAGGAATTAAGTGTGGAAAGAAGCTTGATGCTGTAAGTTTTGCTGTGAAACTGTTTCCATTGAGATGCAAGGAGAGAATTGAGTGTTTTTGGAAGGCCAGACCGGGATGACGGCATAAAAACCTGAGCAATGCTCCATATATATAAATAAATATCAGCTCCATAAATAGCCTGAATCATTCAGAAGATTTCCTGTCTTTAAACAAACAAACAAACAAACAAATAAGAAAGCAGACATTGCTGCTAGACCTTCAGATGCCTACATAAAAAATGACAGCTTTCCCTGTCATTATCTCTATCGCATGTATGCACTCCATGGTAGTAGTAACTTTACTAATGTGGGTAATTTCATTTCAGTCCTACTTTTAATTGTTATCATCCTCCCAATTTTTCCTTAAATGTATTTCCCCAGTGTCTAAAAGATTAATGATTACCCTACCATTAGGGAGGAACAAAAAGATGGCTTCAACATTATTTATTTATTATTCTTTTTCTTCACTGGAAATTGAATTATCTACTCCCTATTTAAGACTCTTGTAGTGAAAATGTCACTTGCCAAGAACTAAATGCTCTTTAATAGCAACAGTACATATGTTCCTTAATAGTAACAGGACATAGCTTGCTAGTAGAGCAGAATAGGAGGAGAGGACAAAAAACAAACTTTGGTGTAGAACTGTGCACATCTACACATGGAAATAATAAGAACCTTACAAGAACAGATGGGTTAATACTCAGTGCACCTACAGCAGTGTGATCACATCTTTCTCAGTGACATTCCTAAAGGATGGGATACTGTCCAGAGGGACCTGGACAAGTTTGAGGAGTGAGTCCATGGGAACCTAATGAGCTTCAACAAGGCCAAGTGTAAGGTGATGCACCTGGGTCAGGGCAACCCCTGGTAACAATAAGGGCTGTGGGATGAGAGGATCAAGAGCAGCCTTGATACTCCAGCCCTGCCGAGAAGGACTCATGGATGCTCGTGGATGAGAGGCTGGACATGAGCCAACAATGTGCGCTTGCAGTCCAGAAAACCAATCACACCCTGGGCTGCACCCCAAGCAGTGTGGGCAGCAGGGTGAGGGAGGGGACTCTACCCCTCTACTCTGCTCTGGTGAGACCCCACCTGCAGTGCTGCATCCAGCTCTGGGCTCCCAGCACAGGAAAGGCACGGACCTGTCAGAGCAGATTGAGAGGAGGCTACAAAGATGACCAGAGGGCCCCTCTGCTATGAAGACAGGCTGGAAGAGCTGGGACTGTTCAGCCTGAAGAAGAGAAAGCTCCAGGGAGAACTCATTGTGGCCTTTAGGGGTGTCACTGAGAAAGATGTGACCACACTGCTGAGGGTTAACCCATCTTTTCTTGTAAAGTTGTCTGTCCTAGATGTAAGATGAATACTTTCTTTAGGTAAAATCTTCTGACTTCTGCTAATGAGTATATGAAATAATGCCCCTAAAATATCCCATGCTGCCTATGTTATAAAGCTTTGCTCTAATTTAATTCTAAGGAAAATTACTCAAAATTACCAAAATATTCTAAGGAAAATTACTCCTGTATCAGATGGCACTTTAAGATCTTCAAAGATTATTTGAGTTCCTCAGAGATCAGGCTCACCAAATTATCTATGGTGGTTGCTAGAGGCTCCTATCCAGTGCCATAGTATAGTGGGGATCTTTCCAAAGAAAAAAACAAAGTAAATTTGTCAATCCATTGAATTTACTAGCAAAATGACTCCTGAACTCATGCTATGCAATCTCCTCCACATTGTCTTTCCTGAAGTTTGGACTTACACGAGTATTTCAGCTCTCTCTATCTCTCTAAGTTGCATGTATGAAACAGAGATTTGCACCAAATTTTCTTTAACTTGGTATATCACCAGCTCCCTGTATTTGCTAATTCTGGCTTCCTATGCAGAAATGGCCAGAGTGCTCAAGCAATTCTCTTTCTCCTGATGGGAATCTCAAGTACTTTTATTCATTCATCAGTATCCACAAGAGATATTTTGACTGTGTCAGCATTACATTCCCATTCCTGGCTTATCAACCATCCCTCAAGATGGGAAAATGAAACCTAGCCACCTTCCACACTGGCCAAACCTCTAGAAAAGGACATGGTGTATACCTGAGAAAGGTGCAGCATCTGGCACATCTGCCATATCCAATGGAGCTCCAGAGCTCCCAGTGGGCTGTGCAGCTTGCCATAACTTCAAGAGTATGCATGTTTGTGTGGCCCATCATTTCACAAAATCCCCTTCGTTTAGCTGAAAAATAGTGAGCTGTCACTTGGAAAAATATTTTCTTTTTCTAAGTGTTATTGCTTTTTACTTATTTTTCAAAGTGGATGTTGTGCATAAGTGTCAATGAAAACAGATTGGAAAGAAATTACTAAAAGAGGAAAAAAATTACTTCTGTTACAAGAGCTAGGTTCATTTTTCCAGAAGGGGAACTGGGAAATATGCTAGAACGTACCACATTGAAACATAGAAGCTGTCAGCTCCATCATTTTCTTTTTCAGTCCAGCATTAATTACAATGGACTTGTAGCAATTTCACTTTGTACTGATGGGATCATATTAAGGCAGGAATAAAGGCTGACAAAGTATGTGTTTTATTCAATTTGCTAGCGTTTTAAAGAATGAGGTCTTAAACTTTCTGCAAGGTTTTAAATCGTATGCATTGAAGAAAAAGCATGAAAATTTCTAAAGCACAATATGACAATTGATTTCTACAGAAAAAAGGAAATTTGGTCTGAAGTTCAGCGAACTATAGCTTATTTTCATTATAGATACTTGTACTGAGAGATTCTGTTAACATTTAAAACTGCTGCTGAATGCATCCAGTGAAATGGCAAATCTCTGTACAGCACATGAGAGTGAGAACACTGTAACAGACCAAAACACTCTGTTCAGTGATTTCCCCTAAATGTACAGAAAATGAGTAAGAAGAGGAGAAGTGCTTAGACAGGCATTGAAAGAGAGAGCAGTCCCCTTGTGCTGGGCAGCAAAGAAAGCCTGGGAAGGCTGTGGGAGGGTCCAGCCTCTCATTCCCTCCTGCTATGGTCCCACTCTGCTCTGAGTGTCAGTCAGAGTCCCCAGTCTGCCTGAGGTCCAATTGCCAAAATTTCAAGAGGTTTAGGGAGCTA
>VZTB01015006.1:659803-675991 GCA_013397245.1 Thryothorus ludovicianus | reverse complement strand
AAAAAAAAAAAAAAAATCCAGGCTGGAAGATTAGAAGCAATGAGAAACTTTCTGGTGATCAAGGAATTAAAATCCCATTGGCTAAAGGGTGAAAATTGCCTTCCATGGTACCCAGCATTCCAGGGAAAGTCAACTCTTCCATAACTCTCAGGTTCTAGCAATCTGCAGCTTAGAGTTAAATGTTAATTGATATTTAATCATATATAATAAATCTCTATATGAGAGTTGTGCACGCCAACTTAAGGGTATTAGGATGCCCGAAATACTGTAAAATAGATGTCTAATTGATTTATTTTGTCTAAAGCACTGCTAAATTTAGAATTACTTTCTATATGGGAAAATATAATTTATGTTTCCTCGAAGTTGCAACAAAGTACTGGGCATTAGGAGGCTAATAGTCTCTTCCCTATCTGCCAGGGAAACCTTATAACCAGGACTCACAGCCTGACATTGATAAATGATTTAATACTTTAGTGTTTGCCCCATATTCCTCAAGTGGGATTTTTAAATAGAGATTAATAACTTCTCTCCTCTCTGAGGTTTCAGTTGTCCCAGTTTTACAATGTCTAATATATATGTACATGCAGCATTTGAGAACTTTGAGAGAAAAATCTCAAATATAGTTGAAAATTGTATTAGAGCCTTTTAGCCAGCATGCATAGTATAATTTATAAAGCTGATGATGAACAAAGCCAGGCAATTTAGAGATTCTAGTGGATGATTAAACACTGAATGAATATGAAAAAAGGGGTATGAATATGAATTTTTTTATTGTTGCTTACAGGAAATAGAAAAGTACTTCAGGCGTATCCAAAACAGTTTATAAAACTCTTGACAAACTGAGGTGTTGAAATATGTGCTCTAGATTTCATAAGTGTTTTTTTCAGAGTTAATACCTTTATAATGTCTTCCAATAAAGATGGAGGGCATTTTAAAACATCAATTTCATAAAAATATATTTTAAAAATTTCATCTTTAAAAAGCTTCATTTTTTTTTTTTTTTTTACATTTGCCTAGGTCAAGAGGAGATCTGAGAGCATTCTTATGTCACTGGATGCTTCTTTTGCATTTAAAGAAAGTAAAAGTCTTAGCACTACTGCAACAGATAGGGCGATATCCCAATATATTCAGGACAGTTTAAGTGTTCATATTCACATCTCAAAATCCTGTACAATAAAAACAGTGTTAGTTCTTCTGATTCATTTTTAAAGCTAAGAACATTTCCATGTTTTCCAATTCATAGAACATTTCCAATCTTTCATAGGCTGGCATGACTATTTAACTACACTTTACAGTTCTCTCACCCTCACGCTTGATGTGAAGTAGGGAAAATGCAAAGATACATAGGCTCCTTTACCAGCTTGTTTCTCTTTTAAATCAAAACTTTTGATGATAAAAGAAGAACAGATAAAAGAAAGTACTGCTCGAGGCTATGATATAATGCACTTAGAGGTCCCAAAGGCAATATTCTTAACATCTATAACCAACCCTGAAACATAACAGAGGAATGTAAATGTTAGGGCCGGGCTCTTAAATTCAAGTTTCCTGACATACTGTGGGCTGACAGCCTTTGAATTTATAAAGACCTCCTATCTAAACAACCAAAAGAGCTAAAGATCACTTAGAATAATTATTTTGATCTGTACTTGCAAAGCAGTAGCAACCTATGAGAAAGTTTTACCATGTACACATCCAGGCGATTATTTCATCTGATCATATGTGGTTTCATCATCTTAAAATTGCTCCTCCAAGCATAGCTGGAGACTAGTTTTATCTGTAAAAGTGTGTGTCAGGGGATTCATAACCCATTTTAAGTGTTTGTGTATAACTGCATGCACTTAACATGTTTCAGAATGGATCAAAAAATTTTTCTTCCTCAAGATATTTTTTCAAATGACTGAAATCCTTGAGTCTTTAATGGAAATGCCTTTTCTTAGTTCAGGGTTTTTTTTCCATAGTATAATTAAAAAAAAACCAAAAAACCAAAATCAACAGCAACTACAACAGAAGTATTTTTGGTTTTCTGTGGATGCCTAAAAAATCCAAGGAATGAGCCATAGCAATTTCTTTGGAGAGCAAGGGCACCTTAATTTTTTGTAATAAAAGTACCTGAGGAATATCTAATGGGCCCTGTCAAGTTGATGTGCTCATTGGCATGGCTATTGCACAGCAGCTCTGAGTTCAGCACAGAGCATGTTAGCAACACCTGCTTTCAGTCAAAACTGTCATGATGTTGGGCCAAGGTGACCTCTTCATTTTGTAATATGAGTTGTTGAAAAACATGCACAATGTCCACCAGGATGCCTGAATGAGAGCTCAGGGCTCTCTTCTGCCTCCCTGTCTTTAGCATGGAAAACTCAATCTGTCTGTAGGGAGCTGCCCTTCACAGTCATGAGGCTTTCAAGGGTGGCATCAGCTATTCTTTAATGAATTAATTTTTATTTTTCCCAGACTATTAACTTTCATTCTGAAAACTACAAAAAAAAAAAAAAAAAAAAAAAAAAAATCCGAAAAAANAAAAAAAAAGAAAAAAAAAGACCGAAAACAAAACACTTATAAGGAATTGAAAGCTTGAGAGAATAAGCTCTGTTTAAAATCATAATTTCTTCTGCCACCAAAATTGACATGAACCCCAATATACCTTAAAATTCAATATACTTCATGCTTTTTATAATAGGGATATGCTTATTGAACATATATTCTGGTCTGTGAAATGTAAAGAGGTTTATTTTTAAAGGTTTTTATGAGCGCTAGCTGCATCTGAAATGTTTTCTTTCTGAGTAAATGCATGTTTTACAACAGCCCTCTAATACCTCAGGAGGAGGGTTAGAAGGACACTGACAAACTTATTACCCTAGGATGTATGCAAGTGCTTCAGAGGATCAAAGTATAGAAATCAAAAATATGCAACTGAAGAAATTTCTGAAGAAAGAGAAGTATAAACAGTGGTTTATTTGGACCAGAGGAGAATGTAGTGAGAAAAACAACAGACATTTTAAGGTGTGAAAGTTATCTAACTGCTGGCTCACGGTAAATCAGAAACATGTATTTCTGACTGCATTGAAGATAACCCTTCCCAGACTGAATCAAGCCAATGTTGTGTCAGTTTGCTGTCACCTGACAACAGGCAGTACTTTGGGAAAGACATATGAAACAGGACAGATAAAACTCAATTCTTTCCCAGGTGTAAACTTTCATTTTCAAGCAGTCTGAGGTTTATGGTCTTCCTCAGGCAGAGAGTGCATTCACATCATTGATCTTAATATCTACTGATGGAGCTTCTTCTCATGCATTTGTCTAATGGATTCTAGAGCCCATTTACATCTTTGACCTCCACAGCTTCCTCTGGCAATGAGCCCTACAATTTAATTATGCATTGTGTGATAAAGGACTTCAGATTGTTTGCTTTAAACTGACCGCCTGATCATCTGAGTGCTTCTCTGTTTTTTATAATACACGTGATAGCAAATAATCATTTAGGCAGCCTATGACTGCATGCACATTCATCATCTCTCTCCTCCCCCAACTGCCTTCCTGACTTAAGTGTCTCAGCCTAAGTCTTTTTCTTCCTACCAATTCCATTCCATACTTCTAATCATCCCTGTAGCTCTTTCCTGCATGTGTATTGAGCTCTCAAGCTCTTTGAGATGAAAGAGAACAGCACAAAGCTTTGAGGGTGGAGGTAGAACACAGATTTCTACAATACTGTACTGATCCTATTTTGTTCTATTAATTTCCTCGTTGTTCTTAGTACTTGTTTACCTTTTTGGCCACTGCTGAGCACAGAGCGGGAACCTTCACTAAACTATTTGCAGTGACAATGAGATCTTTAATTTAAGGATAATGGAAAATTTATACACTGGTCTTGTGTATATTTTCATGGCTTTTCCTATGCCTATTGTTTTTACATTTGGAAATAGAATGCATTAAAAAGAAAAGAGAAACTAAATTCTGTGAGATAAAGTAATGCTATAGAAACTAAAGAATCTGAACTAGAGCTAGACACATTCAAAAATATCAGTGATTAAATGTGAACAAACAGGAGTCCACAACTTGATGTAGTCTCACTTCATCCATCTTATCTTGCTCTGAAATGCCAACAAACAGGTTTTATAGACTTGCTAATTCATTGGCATGTTTCTGAGCAGTACTAAACTTCTCATCTCTGGCTGATGTCAAAAGGATTCAAGACTGGCTAGCTCTCATAGAAGTGGAACTGAAGAGTATTGTTCTGGTAACTGTTTATACTTTGTGACATTGTCACTTCTATACTATTTGTGGAGCTTGATGCTGGGAAAAATGAATTTCTAGAGAGGTTATGAAAGATCAAGGATGCTATAATGTCATCCTAATTACATGTAACTTGGGCATCAGTATTACATAAAAGCATATTGAATGCTTACTTAACATAACATTTGAATAAATCATGTTTAAAATCATGTTCACTGAAACATTTATTTCAGCTAGAACTACATAGTTTAAGCTGCTCATACATAAACATTTTCGGCATTATTTATGAAAGCTTGGCTTGCATCCACTTAATTTATATTTTAAAAAATAAGAGATAGCTATGTGAATCTTATATTTATAGCAAAAACCTCCATCGTCTGCTGCTTACTGAGGTTTCAGCAGATCTACAATGGTAATTCAATAACTATGTCTACAATATCCTGGGAGTTTTAAACACAGTTTCCCATTTTTGCATTTGACATTTCAGTCTGTACTTTCTTACTTTTCTTGATAGGCTTCTAGATACTAAAAATAATTAGTTAGTGCCTATCACGCTATGTGACAGTGATGCCCTTGAATACCTAACGTGGTTAGCAAGAGTTGAACCTCAAGAAAAGTGAATTTTATTGACTCATTGATGCAAGTGCCTCACTGCTTCTGAAGTTTTTAGAAGGAGAGTTTGCAAAGTGGGTTGAACAGTCTTGAGGTAGAAGCCCAGAATCAGCTGTTCTAGAGAGAAAGATTTACAGTTGGGCTTTGCCATTGCAACCAATAGTTACTGCACCAAAACCATGTAGAATGAGCTTCATTTGGCCTCTGTTGTATGCTGAGTCAACCAACAACTCTATTTTCATTTCAAAGTGAATAAGGCTCAAATACAATGAGGTGTACGTTTCCCGAGCCAGTGGCGAGGGAGTTTAGCATCACATTTGTTTTTCTTTGTATTTGTAAATAGCTTGTGTGAGATGTACTCTGAGAATTCTTCCCAAAGTAGAAAAAGCAGGTATTTTTTTCACAGTGGTGGCCTTCCATGTTCAGATGCTTTCAAATCTGAAGCTAAAATATCTCACTTCCTTACTGTTAGCATTGTCTTACAAGCTATAAAATTAGCCTTTGTATCTATATTTTCACTCTGAATCATTTTGTTAGATGCATAATGTCAAGAGTACTTGTTAAGCATCCTGTGATTCTTTAACATTGAAATATAAAATCTTAAAATAGTTTGGGTCAGAAGAGACATTAAAGATCATTTAGTTCCCCCTGCCATGGGTGGGGACACCTTCCACTAGAGCAAGTTGCTCAGAGCCCCATCCAGCCTGGCCTTGAACACTTCCAGGGATGAGGCATCCACAACATCCCTCAACAACCTGTTCTAGTACCTCACCACTATCACAGGTTGAATTTTTTTTCTAATATCTAATCTAGATGAGCTCCCTTTTAGTTAGACTCCATTTCTCTTTGTCTGGTAACTACAACCTCTTGTAAAAAGTCCCTCTCCATCTTTCTTAAACATTTTTTTTAGATACTGGAATGCTGCAGTTAGGTCATCCCAAAGCCTTCTCTTCTCCAGACTGAACAAACACAATTGTCTCAGCCTTTCCTTATAATCATCATGGTGCCCCTCCTCTGGACTTTCTCCATCAAGTCCATCTCCTTCCTGTTCTGGGGACCCCAGGGGTGGAAGCACCACTCTATGTAGGGTCTCACCTCACCCTGCTGGCCGTGGTGAGTTTGATGCAGCCCAGGATACAATTGGCTTTCTGGGCTCCAGTGCACATTGCTGGGCCATGTCCAGCCTCTATCTACCAGCACTGCTTTGTATTGTGACCTTAATACAGAAAGGATGATCCTTGTTTAAAATTCTACTTACATTTGGATAAAATACTCCAGCAATTCCAGAAATAAAGTATTAACTTAACAGCTTTTCTGTTTCTTTGCTGCCCACTTAACATTAGCAGAGATATTCTTCATGGAACTCCAACCTAAAGACATCTTGGTCTAATAAACTTTTGTAGGGCAATATGCTCAATGTACTGAAACACATCTTGCTGTCATTTCCATTAAATCACATGAATGGGATATATCTTAGGCAATACTACCTACCCAAAAGTTAGATGTCTTGCTAGCTATGGGCTATATGTTCATACTTATTAGTTACTTCTATAGGGTGATTTATTTACCCTATTTTAGCCTATTTCGGCCTCTGGAGTTTCTTTCAGTCTTTGGACTTGCTTTTGCTGTCCTCACTGATTATTAAAGTAGTCCATGGTAACTGGCTCAGACTTAAACATTTAATCTCTGATGCTTACATCAGCAAGGAGGAATCCCAACCAGAGGCATTCTGACTCACGGTGTCATCCAGAAATTGTGTGGTCCTTAAAAAACCACAAAACATTCCAAGTTTGCAGTTCAGGGAAGTCCTAACAGTCCTAACATTCCAGCACAGGCTGTTCCTAGCATGTTTTTCTGTATTATATTGAGTGGGCCTTCAAGAGAGCTGGAGAGGAAAAAAAGGGGAAAAGATAAACTACTATTTCTGTTACTTTAATAATCCTAAACGCAAAACATTAGCTCTTTCTAGCAACAAAAACTCCACCAGCAGCCATACTGAAACCATATGCCCTCCATTTGATTTACCATCAACAACTGCCTGGCTGCACACAGAGCCTGTCTGCTTAATAGTGGCTCTAGGCAAGTGCATGCATAATATTCAAAGCAGTTTTGTTCTTTTATTAAAGTTGTGATAAGGAGGCAAAGCATTTTAATGGGGATAATCAATTGTATAATGATATTCATATACAACAAAGTGCTTTTAATATAAGTACTTTTAATGTGCCGCTTTTGTGATGGGGGAATTACTTTTGTAATTCTTTCAGAAGTATGTCTCCTATTGGTGCCAGGCAGACAGAGCCACTGTAGGAGACTCCTGAACTCCATTTAGTCCTCATTCACAAGAAGGCATTTTTCAATGCAGACACCACATGATTTTACCACTCTGCTGAATAAGAGAATTTCAACATTAAGATGTTTCTACATTTTTTTTGCAAGGGAAAAAAATAAGAAAAAGGAGTGCATTATCAGTCTGAATAAAAGCTGATTATGAAACTTCAACACTTAAAAGATTAAATTTGATTCTTTCCTGTTACATTTTCCTGATGGTTTTCCTGATCTCCTCTTGCCATTATCATCTCTCTACCAATAAGGAAGCTAAATTAATTCTATCCTGCCATTGGCATTTTTGATGATGGATGTCAAAAGTTATAAACATTTGACACAGAGAGGCCACACATGATGTTTTGCCCAGTTCTGACAAATTTCACAAATCTACTAATTAAAGAAAACTCTATTGTATTCAAATTTCTTTTTCTCATGGGTACAGATTTATTTAGGTAATGAGATGGAAACCAGATACTTATTCCATCTCTAGTGTAGATTTTCATTTAGAAGTGGTGCCCTCTTCCACCCATAGCTAATTTGCTGTAAGTCCCATGCCAGTTGTCATGGTTACAGGTTGAGCTGGGTCTATCTCCCAGGTGTCACTAGCTGCGTTGGAAGCATAGTCCTAAAGGATGATGAAGGCTGAGTTTGCTCCCTGACTCTGCAAATGCAGTGGATGGATGTCCCAGTGCCTTGCAGCAAGTTGCAAAGCGCATTTCTGAAAAGAGCCCAGCCATCCTCTTGTCTCAGCATTGACCTGCAGTTCTACCAATATGAGATCCCTAGCTATAATCAAGAGGTGTATTTGGGTCAGTGTTCAAGCTTCAGATGCTGTTTCTCTGCTATTCCTCACCTCTCTCCTTTTCTGAGCTCTAGAAATTACCTGATGGGGGTCACAGAGGAACACAGAGCTAAGAATTGTGGAGAATAAATGAAACTGTACTTGAAAATATCAGTCAAACTCCAACAGAGCATGCCCAGGTGTGGTTGCAGGCATACAACAGAATACAATCTTTAAATCCAGAGCATTTTGTGAATCTTGGTGCTAGATCAAAATAACATGAGATATTGTGAAATGTGGAGTAGGATTAATCTGAAGATTAGGCGTAGGTGTCTACACAAAACCTGGGTGTTCCCATTATGTCAACAGAGATTTAGTCAACTCAGTTAATGTAGCCTTTGTATAGAATGCTGGGGATCCTTCTCTTGGGTGGAATCTGTCCTGAGAGGTTCAGCCCAGTTCCCATACACAAGCATTCTAAGTCATTGGAATTCTCCAAGGTGTCCCCCTGGAATTCCAATTAACTCTCCAGTAGAGTATGGGTGTCATGTAGGTCCTGTGTGGTAACTTGAAACTCTATGCAGTGTCTCAGGTACCTCAGGGCAACTTAAATGGACCAGATGTTGGCAGCCAAGTTGAGCACAGCTCAGCATTATCCACTGTGCTTTACATGGCTGGCTATTTCAGGGAGATCCAAGACATGGGAGAGGCCCCACATCTCCTTACCCAATGCACAAGAGAGTAGAACATTCACAAAACTCAGCTGTTAATATCCTTTAGCCAGTGCATATTTAATGTAAAAGGCAAAACCACTCCAAGAACAGGGACCAAACCCAGCATCAAACTTTCCCATGTAAGCGGAGCTTAATGCATCCAAACTCAGAATCATTTACCCCGTGCTTTTAGTTGCTTCTCTTTAACTTCTCTAAGCAGACAGGTAAAGTAATGCACAGAGACATAAATCAGATTGTAAGATACCAATCAATACTTATTATGGAGTGCTCCTTAGATTCATCACGCCTTCTCAGAAACTACTTAGCTAAAGCTTATATTTTATTGCTGATTCCAGCAAAGCCAACACATTTCAGACAACATTTCTTTCTCTCCCTCGAATCACTAGCACTATTTCAGAAGAGTACTTTTTTTCCCACATGTTAAGAAACAGTACAACAAAAATGGTTCAGGAAATTTTCCTCTTTTTTCTAGTTAAAGAATGTAAATTTCAATTGATCAAATCAAAAGATTTCAATTGAAAAAGCTCAAAAATATAGATGCCAGCTTCAAATTTTCAATATGCCTTTTCTATACAAACCTCAATATTTAATCATACATAAAAGTATTCAAAATATCAGTTAAATTACTTACTCTTATTGAATACAGTGCATTATACTTCAATGTATTTTTTTAGTCTTATTTACTTAAAAAAAAGTAATGAAATAACTGAATTGGATAACGTTCATCTGGGTCAATTGGATAGCATTGCTGAAAATTATTCATATAGCTCTATCAAAAACATATCTTTTCACTGTGTTTTTCACAAAGCAGTTACTATTTTTTTCTTTTTTCATTTCTTGGCAACAGAGTCACGGATCTATAATTAAAAACCCACTTAGGCAATTTCCAAAGGATTATTACAATCTTGTCATGTGAGAGGTTGAACAAGTCAATTTAGGGGTTATTTTTTTCTCCATATCTAGATTCTAAAATGATGGTCTGAAAATGTTTAGAGCCATAAACGAGGGGGGAAGGTTTGACAATGGACACAAGGCATGCAACTAATATGCTCTTTTTCTCTCTTTTTAGGAATGCAGTTGAAGAAAACAAAAAATTATACGCCATTTATGACACAAGGTGAGTTACTAAAAGTACTTTAAGCATGTGATTATTATCTGTAATAGAATGTAAATCTATCAAAATATTAAAAAATTAACGTATTTTTCCTGAGCCGTGAAGTAATCTTTAAGACAAAATGAAAAATATTTTAACCCATCACACACAATTCTATATATACCTAATAATTATTTCCCTTTAAGTATAAGTGACTTCCCCCTCTGTGTACACTGCATATGACAAAAGAAATACCGTTACACAACCAGCTTAATTTACATGTTATTTCACAGATGGAATATGGCCCACGATCCTGATCTGTGCATTATGAGCTTAACTGTGTCTGCTTCTGCTGCCAGTGTTTGGGGAATGAGAGCAAAGGGCTAGCAGGCACAGCCTTGGGAAAAGAGGATGCATTTAGAAAGACCAGCAGAGTGCTGTGCCTTGGCAGTGGAAGGCTGTGGATGCAGCCTCTGTATAAACACACCTCCACATTCTGAAGCCTTTCCTTTCCTCTCATCCTTCATGGACTGGCTCCTGTTAAGGGCACTCCTCAGCATAAGCAAAAAAGGATTTGTATCCTTCTCAAAGGATCAGAGAAAGACGTACATCAGATTTTCACTTTATTCTACCCACAGCTTTTTCTTTGTTACTCTGGATTTTCACTTCCACAATTGTGTCTGGAAAATGGAAAAATTTCACTTTAGTTCCTTCTCCTTGCTTGTCCTGTTTTATGTGGAAGTGTTTGCACTTCCCTCCCCTTGATGTTTTTTTAACTTGTCTTTCCTCTTTTCCTCTGTTAAAATTCAAAGAGACAATTGGATGAAAAAGCCAGGAACCAATATCTTGGTGTTTCAGCTAGTCCTAACACAGATGCATCAGTTAGGATCCTGGCTTGATCGTCCTTTAAATATACATAACATTAAATATAAGCAATTCAAACAACTCATGCTTGTCTTCTTCACTCTGTATAATCTCCTGCAAAAGGAGGCTGGGATCTTAACTTAGAATTCTAGCTGCTGTTAGTAGAAAATTGCATAGCCAATAATTATCACAAATAAGATTCATAAAGGTAATTATAAATATGAAAACATAAATATATGGACTATATCCTTATGATATAGCCTTATAGAAAAAAGGTAAATCCTGCAAACTGTTTTGTTAAGAATAATGTGCTCCTGACAAAGGGATTTAGATGAATCCACTCAAGTAGAAACTTAACAAAGAAGTCCTATATAAAATAGCACTTCCTCAACTGCAGTTACAGTAATAAAATAAAAAATGTTGTAACTCGGTTACTTGTCTGTTATTCTCAAAAGACTCTATTTTCATCTGGACAGAGACTTAAAAGAATAGTATTACTAATGCACCACAGGCTTCTCTAATGTATTTTTGTTATTTCAGTGCATAATCATCAATCTTTATGATGAAAAAATGTGAGTTATAAAGAGCCATGATTATTTCCTCCTCTGCCAAAGTGTCAATGGATTTTTATTTTGACGTGTCTGACTCACAATGTGCATAATCCAGAGGTTTTGCCGCATAAGGAATGGAATGTTGCAGGAATACTCTTTTAAATTCATTCAAATAATTCAAATTTCTGTTCTATGTTCTTGAATATGAAGAAAAAATACCCATCTGAAATTTAAACAGCTATTCAAGACAATTTGGGTCAAGCCTCTTATTAAAGGCAAATTTTCCCCATTACTCATATGAATTAATAACTTATTCTTTATGTGGCCCACCGAAACATTCAGATCTCCACTACATCAGAACTGTTGACATAACACCATTAATATTTCTGTATAATTAAATGTAAACCAGCAAATTATGCAACCAAAGCAAATGGATTCATGCTATGCTGCTTTCAATCTGCCCGACAGAAATGGGGACAATGAGTATAAACTCAGTCAGTTAAATAAACTGTTGAGTATTACCCAACATCAGCAAATACTACACACAATTTCTGATAAATATATATAGTAAATAAACAGTCTTGTTCTCTCCACACAGTATGTTCAACAACCACTGCTCATTATCTGAACAGGCAAAACAGTGTTAAAAACTGGCAAAGTGCTTATTCTCTAAGCCCTAATGCTTCCCAGCATCTGCCTGTCACTCTAAACCTCTGCTTCTGCTGAGGTACTGTAGGGCAGAAAATAAGAAAGTTGAGCTTTTTGAAGGACATACTAATTTTCTGTTGTATTATATTTTGACAAAAATTATCCTCAACTTCTGATTTCATAAAGTGAAAAAGAAGTCAGGTTTAGAAAAAATAAAAAAAAACCAACCAAACAACAACAAAAAAAGAGTTTTAAATTTTCTTGTGTATTTTTTCCCAGCCAGTTTTATTAATTACACCTTCTCAGCAGGTTAAACCAGCAGGCAATAAAAATTGCTGCAAGGCAGAGTAGGTAAGCACAGCAGCATGGGTCTCAGCCTAGAAGATTAATGTCCTGTGTTCTTCAGAAGACAACATTTCAGCCATAACAGCAATTCTTCCCACTTTCTTTTAGTTTCAGTCTCTCTCTCTTTTGTATCTCTAAACCCTTTGTGATTGCAGTTTGCTTCAGGATAAGACTGCATCTTTGTCAAATTCAGTTAAATGACAGACAAGCCAGAAAGGAAAATGAAGAAGAAAATATTTGATAAGTGATTCCGACCTCAGTCTGTAAGTGGAGTTAAGTTCATTTTGTCAGGTAAACCCCCACTACCACTTTCCAGCACAGGAGTTCAGTGATGTATTGCAGGGTGTGATCAAATACTTCTTCCCTGATTTCCATCCCAGCTTTCTCCTGCATCTGGTGACTGATAGTGGTAGTACTGCAAATGCATCAGTTGTGAGCAGACCTCTCCTCTTCCTAGCCTTCCTGTCATTGCCTCCTATGCTGTATCTCCATTAGTACTGACAATGATGAAGGAAGTTGGAATTTGTTCCAAACTTTTGAGTTGCTTCTCATTCCAGTCCCACTGCCTTCAACCATTTCTGTCCTTTGACAAGGGCTGAGTGTGCTCTGTTCCAGCTCCTTCTGAAATGAGATGATGGATGCATCTACATAGCATTTTACTGCAGACCAGGACTTTGCTTGCAAAGTGAATCACTTGATCATTCCCACTTAATGTGCTTTGTTTCACATCTCAGAGCAGTCTCAGACATGACTCCTTTCAAACTAAGTTGAAAAATGTACCCCAGCAGCACATTGCTCTAACTGCTAATGAGCATTTAGTCTAGTAGATCAGATTTCCCCACTTTTCCTAATAGGGTAAAAAAAAACCCAAAAAACCCAACAAACCGAAAACAACGAATGGCATGGATATCAGATCCTTAGCAACATGAGTTTGCTTTAGAGAACAGCCCTCTACCTGCTAGTTGGTGAATCCATTATAATCCAACTTCCCTCAAGGACTTCTTCCATATGTAGGCTTGGCAGTTGTATTCTTCCACTCTTGTTTGCACTGGAGCAAGGACAGTCCTTTTGTTCCTTCACACATAATGCTTGCCTTTGCAATTTAGACCTATCTATTGTTGAAGTGGCCTTTACAATATTGGCAATGCTAAGCAAGTAAAGAACACATTCTGTACTTACCTCATTGAACCAAGTTTGATCAGGAGCATAGATCTTAACTGTCCAGTGGCCCAGAGGCTGGAAAAGTTGTAGAAAATGTGATGAATTTTAGTCCCTGAACTACAATGTTCAAATGGTCATATTTTACAGGGATAGTTTTACTGGGACAGAAAGACTGTGTGTTGAAAAAAGAGAAAAGAGTGAGAATGAACAATTTTGAAGGCACCTAAAAGGAGGAGAATTGCTTCTGTTCCTTATACCACTGAACATTGATTTATTTTATCCAGTAATTAATTCATGAATTGGTGGATTATTTATGAAATAACAGTACTTCCTAGGCAACAGCCAAACCACTAGGCCACAGATTTATGTTAATTCCTTCCCTCTCCCCTACTTAACTATTTGCTGAAAAGTGGAACATTTTGAAAAACAGAAGTTTAACTTGATATCCTGGAGTCTGGCCTTATCTCAGGAGATACATCCTTGGGATTGTCTTGCATGGAAAATCTACAGGTTGTGACTGGATTTTTTTTTTTTTTTTTGCTTTAGTGAATATACGTTCGCAGACTCCTTCCAGCCATGCCTTGAAATAACCTGCTTGCCTTTTGAAAAGAGAGGTTTGGAGCCTAATTCCAGAAGCAAAGTCAGGATGTTGAATTCTGGGGCAGGACAAGGAGTCTATTTCTGGGATTATTTTTTTCCTTATTGGACACATTAAATAGCTCCCCAAAAGTCTGGGCTTCAATTATTTCCTTGGTGCCTGGTGCAGGTCTTTGCTGGGTCTCGCCTCCAGTCCATTGCCACAGAAACTTAGCTATGAGCCTTTCCTGCAGACAATACCCACAGTGCTCCTTTCACTGAAAATGGCATGTCACAGATAAGTCAAGATAATTGTTACCTTTCATGAAATTGATTGATTGTTTGTAGTTTCTAACACCTTTTGATTACTGCTAAGCCTAATTGAACCCAGAGTCCCAAGGAACAAATGCTCCATAACCCACTAAATACTTCTTTGTTCCATCAGCTCCAGTCTAGATTATCTTTATGCTGTTCCCAAGTAAATGGCTGCTCTGTAAGATCAAGAAGACAAATACTTAAATGAAGTGTGATAAAATATGACACTACCTCAGATGTGTTTCCAAAGTACCAGGATAGCACATTAATCAGAAATAATGCTCTCTAACATTTTTTATTTCTGTTATAAAACTGACAATCTATTTAAGAAAAGTTATTAGTGTTTAAATGTGCTTTTAAACCATGTTAAACTCTTCATAAGAAATATTTTCTTTGGTGTTAATACTTTCTTTCAGAATTTAGGGGGACAGAATTGAATTAGTACCCTTCCCTGAATTCACTCCCTCTAGAGTCTTTGAAAGAACTGGTCTTCAATATTGCCCATCTATAGCATTAAGAAAACATCAGCACTCAGGGTCTTAAAATTACTTGCATAATTATTTTTTGACTTTTCATTTTTGAGCCCTTAAGTCGTGTATGCTTCACGCCACAATTCTCAAGCTTTCATCATAAGCCTAATTAGGTTTTTAAATAAAAGCTAAGATTTTCACATACTTTATAATCATAGTAATTATGGCACTATTAAAAATCCAAATATTAACATGAAATCACAAGATTTGGCAACACTCAGTTTGTCTTACTCTTACATTTTCCTGCATTGCCTATAGAGCTTAATATGGGTTTTAAAACTGAACTTGCTCCTTCTTCTATTTGGATTTTTATTATTAACTGTAACAGCAACAAGGTCAGGACAATGGATTGCACTTGTCTTTCTTTTCAATAATTTGTTGAGAGGAAAAAGGCGTCCATGTTTTCTCAGCTGTGCATAACACCACGGCATTACTCAATGTCCCTCCTTTTCATAGCAGTTTCTCTAAGGGAAGAGAATGTGTGGAAGGAAAAACAGGTGTTAAGAGAAAAAGTGCAAAAGAAAGACAAAGCTTTTCTCCCCGGCTACTGAAACTTTGTGCTTTGCCATGGACCAGTGGCCACTGATTGCAATGTAACTAGAATCAGAAGCTGGCCAAGGGCATGTTTGTACGTTCATAGAGCGTGGTGAAGAGCTCTGGCGGTGAGGAGCTGCCTCTGCGATCAAAACCAATATACCTAAGTCAACATTCTTCTGTTTCCATGCCAATAAGTCCTGCTGAAAGGACTAATTAACATGGAAGAAGATTGAAAATAATAACCACTGTGCTGTCTTCATCCAACCATTGTTTTATACAAAGTTGAGAGCATCCAGAAGCTCACAGGTGACAATTCTCACCCTGCATGTCAGGTTGCAGTGCCATTTCCCTTCATTACTGTCCTGTATGACAAGCCTGGCTACACACGTTTTGAACCCAGCAGTGCTTCTGCCTGGCAAAGCGTGTCCATCTCGGTCAGTGCCGCTGGCAGCCTCGCAGGCACGGCTGCAGAGAGCCTCAGGCCCGGCACCTGTACACGCACATCCCTGGCCGTGGCAGAGACAGTTTCAGGCTCTTCCAGGTCAAGGCAGGGCTCCCAGGCCAGCTCCTTTTCCCGCCCCAGCACCAAGGTATACATGCCCCGATCCCTGGGAATCGCTCCCAGGATGTGCCACAGGGCAGGTGGGCACAGTTCCCCAAAACAGAGCGGCGAGCCGAGGGGCAGGGGCGGACAGAGGCACGGCATCGGGCAGTCCGCTCTCACCTGGCTCCAGGGGGGCCCCTGCGGACTGCCCTAGCCCCTCAGTCCCGCTCCTACCCCACGGAGATGGAGCCGGCTGAGGGGAGACCCCGCGGGGGCTGGCGGCCACCACCGCCGCCTCCGGGCGGGCACCGCGGGGCCGGTGCCATGCAGAGGTCGGGCGTG
>VZTB01015006.1:501436-659324 GCA_013397245.1 Thryothorus ludovicianus | reverse complement strand
GTCTCTTTCTCCCCACAGTGTGAACGATCCCGGCAACATGTCCTTCGTGAAAGAAACTGTGGATAAATTGTTGAAGGGCTACGACATCCGCCTCCGGCCGGATTTCGGAGGTGAGTCGCCCGGCTCGGGCTTGCCGCCCGGCGATGCCCCCCTCCCCCGCAGCTGTCCCCGGTGCTGCCGCCGCTNCTGCTCTGCTCGCAGGTCCGCCCGTCTGCGTGGGGATGAACATCGACATCGCCAGCATCGACATGGTTTCCGAAGTCAACATGGTGAGTAGCTGGCGAGCCCGGCCGGCACCGGGGCTGTCGCCCGGGTCACGGCCGCCCGCTCCCCGTCCCTTCCTTTCTCCCGAAGTCGCTGCTGTCTCGGCGGGCGGCGGCGGGGGCTGCGCGGCGCTCCGAGCGCTGCCCTCTTCGCTTGAAAACTTTATTTCCCTGAAGACGCGCTTTCCTCCTTCCGCCGTTTTTCCCTCTCTGTGCCGGCGGCCGTCTCCNGCCGGGGATGGAGGGCCGCGGCTGTCGGCACCTCCCTGCTTCTTGCGCGGTTCAGGGCAAAAAAACCGAACAGCCTGGCGTGTCTTTGGGTAAACTCTGTCATGTGCGAGTGCTTTAAGGCTTGATGAGCATCCAGAGCGGGCGCGGTTGTGAATGGACTTGGGAGGAATAGTAGTCTAGTCTTGTCTCAGAAAGTGATGCTGTGCGGGGCTGTGTTCACTGATGGACAGGGAGGTGTTTAGTGCTTTTCTGCCTTTTGGTCCTCTCGTCTGTATGCTTTGATAATTCGAGTTTAGAAGCTACAATTTTTCTTGTCCTAGTCCTAAATCTGAAGTGGATTTTTCATGCTCCTGAGCAAGTTGCTCCTTCTCTCTGTGTCTCAGCTTTTTTCCTTGTGTTCTTTATTTTGCAAACTTCGAGTAGAAAGACCAGCCACTCTGCTATGCTGTAGTTATATTTATAGCATTAAAAATAATATGTATACATTTGGAAGCTCAGCTCTCATAGTTTGTATGATGTTAACACTGCACTACCTCTCCTTCAACGCACTGTTGCAGTGCTACAAGCTGGAGTATCTTGGCTTGATACATCATCCCTATATTTTCATTAATCCTGCCAATACTTTTACCCCCTCTACTTGAAATGCTGAGAGAGAAACTTTTGCTTTACCGCTCATCTTCTAAAGAATGTTTTCCACAGACATACAGTTTCCTCTTTGCAGGGAAAGTGTCACCAATGCCAGCCTTTCAACTCATTCAGGGAGGAAAAAAAAATGAGATAGTTCTGGCTAGAGTTTGTCTTTAAGCTTCATGCAGATTCAGGCAACTGCAGAGACACCTCATGTATTTGACAGGCTTTTCTGTACCTGTAGGATTGCTTCTCCAGTAAAAATAAATGAGAGCTGAATGAAAGCTTCTCTCTGAAGAGTAATTGAAGAGTCTGACTTCACTATCCCCACTGCCACCTTCCCCACCTCTGGATATGTTCCAGTCTTAGGGAAGCATTACATGACTCATTAAATTAATATATAACACTGTGTATGTGAAGTGCCAGGGAGGCAATAAATATCAGAAAGAAGCATACTGAGATTGGAAAGAAAATGAGGGGATGTATGCTGCTTTTTTGTGCTTTTTTTTTTTTTTTTTTCCCAGTTGCAGGAAAGCCTGTTAGGTTTAAAAAACAACTTGTCCAACCCACTGTAGTAGGGGTGTAGGGAAAAGTAAGTAATTACACTGCTCCTTATGCTAGGCTGGATGATCAAATCCTCAGTGATAGGGGAGCTCCTCAAGTAGATGACACAAACAGTGTGTCAGTGTACCAAGTGCTTAAGTTTCCAGCTGCCCCAGGAGTCGGTGCCCACTCTTGCTCATGAGTTGCCAGAGCAGCTGCAGAGAAGTGGTTTTCTCTGTGCCCTGTCACGGAGCAATGCAAAATCTGAAAAATGTCAATATAGATCTTGCAACAGAAACAAATAATGTGTTTCTGAAGAAAGTTGCTGAAATACTTTTATTATAAAAAACTGTACTAGTTTACTTCAGGAAAAATGAGCAGGAAGGGCTTCTGAATGGTGAACACCTTACTGCAACCAGAATTTCAGCTAAGCTTGTCTCACCTGCCTGGAAAACAAGTCATCTTTGACTAAGCTCAGTTGTATTCATGTACTACCTGACTTAGTTACCTCTGCTTGTTTTAAGTGACTTTTTACTGGTCTGCAAAATTTATTGAGTACATATCAATGAACAGTGAATAAGGATGAAAAGGAGGAACTTTTCAAGATTACTCAAGTATTTATTCTAAGTAGTAATTCGGATGGGGAAAAAGAAAGGTCCAATTAGTTTGAAGAACTGAGGCATAGCTGTTGAACTTCATGCTGGTTGCCAGCTAAACTTTTAAACTTTGACATATTCTTTCATTTAATTCCAAACAGATATTGTGAGTGTTGACCTTTAGCCTCATCAGCTATTGAAATGTGTTACAAGAATTTCTCTGAGTGAACTGTGGTAGTGTGAATGTTAATTCCTTTGATTTAAATCTAGACATTGGTGTAACCTTTTATAAATCAGCTTGTTAAAATTAATCTCTGTATTAAAAATAAAATAACCAGAAATTTACCATTCTTCAATTTTATGGTCATAAATAAAATGTTATTACAGCAAGATTTATTTTGCTACTTTCTAGGCAGCCTGTAGTGTAGATTTCAGTGACATGATGACAATTCTTTGTACCAGGAATTACAGCTTGTATCATGCTCTTTTCTATTCATAATTAAACTGTAGTTTTATATATAATATATTCCTCTATGAATCTATATTAACTAGCTTTTAAAAATTTGTGTTTTAGTCTTTCTGTTGAAAACCACTAAGAGTCCTTTACCCTATACATCCAGGCTACCTATTGATATGTTTTAGAATAGACTTACTAATAGCCATATCCATCTTCCTTGGATTACATGGAACAATTAACATTTTTCTTTTTTTGATGCTGAAATGCTAAGCTGGATCAGGAGGACAGGTGCAAGTATCAGGATTGCAGACCATCAACTTGTTTTACTGAAAAGTTGTAAATAAGCACTTTCTATTTGATTTCACAACATCTTAAAAATATTGAGTAGCATTATTGAAGTTGTAAACATGTATGATATAAAAATCACATGATTTGATATTTATACTTCAAGTTAAATATATATGGTAGCAAGGGGGAATTAATGAAGTTGCATATAAGGTGTACATTGCTTGGGGAAAGACTGCAGTCTGTAAATTACCTGCACATATGTCTCTATCTATGTCAGTGTGTTTTACTCCCCTGTTTAACCCATACATTCTTTCCCATAATTATTTGTCTATTTCACAACTGATATGTGTAAGTGGATACTTAAGTACCTGCCTATTTTTGTGCCTATCGTCAATAATTGCATTTAAAACCACTATAAATTGTACAGAAATATAAATCTCCAAAAAATACTGATCAATAATAACAACAGATGAAATACTGAGAATATACTGTAAGTCATCTTACAAATAAAGAGTATGGAAGACTACTGTTGTCAGATTTCAATAATTTAGCCATAAACGTCATCATTTTTCATGATTCAGGTTGATTGTATTTTGTTCTTGCTGTGTTTTCAGATATTTTGCTCACATGACACATACTGAAAATGAAATAGTTCTTGTACTTTTACTGGTCTGTCAGCCTATTTCCACTCAGACAGTGTCCACAATTTGCAATTTTTTTAACAGTCTGATTCTTCTTCAATGTTTGATCTGTGAATCAAATGTGTTAGTTCCAGGCATTCAATTTTCAAGCATCCAAATACTTCTGGATCTTAGGAAGTTAAATAATCAATGCTTTGAATTTCCAAATAACCCCCTCATTAAAGTCATTATTACAGCTGGAAGACTAAAGTACTGTGCTTTCATTTTACTATAATTTTAGAATGTGTTTCATAGTTTACAGGAAGTAACGCTATAAAGTGGATGGAGAAAACAAGGGGATTAGTGCAAAAATGAACCTTTCTTCTAAGAGATAATGTTTTGCAGAGAATAGGAAATGTGCTACTGCTCTCAGAAGTGCTGTCTGCAATGTCTTTGTTTATAGAGAGGACTTTAGAGTTGTCCATCTCGGGTTTCTCAGTGGCTCTAATTTTGATAAAACTAAACCAGCAGAACCCAGGAGGCATCATTTGCTGTGTAGTTGTCCTGCTGTTTTGAGAATACTGTAGTCAGAAAATTAGTTTGACATAAAGTCAGATCTTAAAACAGATGAGTTGTTTCTGAAAAAGATGTCATCTATTCTGTGCTGTCACTCTAAAAAAGATGTAATCTCTTCTATGCTAACACTGTAATTTTTATTTTTATGCATGTGCCTTTATAAAACTGCAGGTATGCATATGGACTTCCTTGAGTGCCTAGTGATTTTCAAAGCAGTTTTGACATCTTTCTGACAAACTGTTTTAGTTGCTGCCCTAAGGTCGACTGAAGTTACTGCTCATTGAGATTAAATAGTGTATATTTTCCTTGGCAGGGTTACACAAATAATTATTTTTAGGTGAATTAATTCATACTTCACCTGAAGTACTGAAGGTGCAGAATGACATGCTTCTTTTAATAAAATTCGTCACATCTTACTTAAGATAAAAAAACTGATGGATTCCATTTATGTAAATTGAGATTTATGGCATTAGATGTTTAAGTGGGAGCTGGTTAGCTAAACTCTACAAATGCAGTTAACGGAGATCTAAATCAGAATTTGGATGCTGGGCAAAGGTCATTTTGGTTTCACAGTAACATACTTGCCCTCCCATTTCCAGTTCAGTTTGGTGCAGATCTCCTGCAAATCCTCTGCCATGTCACTGTGCTCAGGGTTTAGACACTGCTCCAGCTTCTGAAATTTAAACAACTGAGTCTTGTCCTTGTCAATACAAGTGATGCAGTCAAGAGAGCTTAAAATAAAAAAGGCAATGTAATAGTGCTTCTTAGATATTGTAGGTGCCTCGAGGTATTTTGTATGGACTCCAACTGCCTCTCTAGAATTTAAGTAAACCTGCATAGATACTTTGCTGTACCTGCTAGCCCTATGCAGGGGTCCTGCATAATCCAGGCATCCAAAATGGCACCAGACACCTTTGCTTAGGTAAGTGAATTGTTCCTTAGATGTACAGCCAAAGCTTATGCTCCAGGTTCCCTCTGGAATCAGAAGAAGACAGTCACTAATTTGTAACAGGCATCTTAGATGTCTGTGTGGTTGTTATTTTTTAAATGGAAGGATTCATCTTTTTGAGAGGTGTCCTTGTTTCCTGAATGGTATGGAGAGAGCTAAGGCAACTTGGTTAGTTTTTGAATAGGCACAGTGAAATGTAACCTGTGTTTCCCACCATAAATGTAGCTTATATTTTCTGCCATAAACAGATACTTTCTAAATACTTTGCAAACAGAATCTTGATGTTACCAGGAAATCATGACATGTGACATACTTTGAAGATTCAGATGGAGAAATTAAAGGAGTTGTTCTTATACAATGTTTACATAATCATATTGCAAGCACAAGTTTTCTAGCCAGAAGATTATTACTAGTTCACAAGTCACAGAAGTATAAAATAGAATATGCAACTTTCTATTCTGATTTTACTTTTATATATTTTATAATTTAATGTATTTAGGGAGAGTAGTCGATCGCACTGTGGTGGAAGGAGCACATACATAATTTTGCATATATGTGTGTATATACATACATGTGTGTATTTGAGGGAAAAAAAGAAGAAGAAAAAAGTGGTGCCCAAGCAGGGAAGTATCTCCTGAGGTCAGCATAGCCCTGTGAAGTTTGCTGTCACTGTGCTGGTGATAAGCCAGCATCCATCCACTAGAAGAGGGGCGCAGCAACAGGCACTGATCCTGCAGGATAGTCTGTCTTACAGGTTACCTGCTCCCCAGTTACCAGCTAAATCATCCATCCTCTGCCTTGTCTCCATCAATTTTTCTTCCTCAGGACAGTACCCATGAACTCCCCCAGCCTGCCTCACTCTCTCCATCTCTGTCATGTTTCATAGTTCTTGTTGACAGAGAGAGAGAGAAAGAAGTGCTTGTAGCAGACAGTGTGATAGGGAAATGACTCCTGTTCGTCCAGGGGAATTGATGACAGGCTTCTGCTTTTCTGCAGTGGAAAGGAGCTACTCTGAAGGGGAAGCAATACCTGCTTATGCAGAGACAAGGAGGTAGTTAATGTTGCTGGGAAGTTCCAATAGACTATTTAAAATCCAGCTGCCAGCATTGCATCATCCAGACTTGGATGATGAAATAGATATGATCTGTGATGACATCAATCTGGAATAATTGCAAGTATTCTATGGACAAAAAGTTTGCAAACTGAAGGAATAGCCCAAATAAAGAAGGAGAAAGCGTGATGTGCTGCATTATATAAGGAACAATAAATCCATTATTTAAAATGATGATTTGGCTAAGCAGTAGGACACTAAAAAAAGATCTTACTGGACCAGACTCTAAAGCAAGTCAAAAAGTCACAGGTGCAGTATAATTGAGAAAAAATGCATCTTACCTTGGGGTACATAAATAGAAATGTTATTCACAAGACACAGGGTTTTCTTTGTCATTAGTTAAGACTGAGCAAGAATGCTGTATCCAGTGTTTCCTCACTGGCTTTCAGGGAATTGGAAAGAAACAAGAGGTGTAAGGAAGAGAAAAAAGTGTTTCTAATTAAAATAATTACAAAACAGGGCATATGTGGTGATGTTGAAGTAAATAGGTTTGGTTAACACTGAAAAATAGTATGGGTAGAAGAAATAAAAGTTCCCAATAAGAAGGATGCTGGCAGTGAGAGAATGGTGATCAGTTGCTCTTTAGAACCAATGGAATTACGACCTGAAGAAATTAATGAAATTAGGGAATTGATTTCAAATTGGTTTTAATCTAGCTACATTTTTTGTAGCATCTACTTTGTTTCAGGTTTTCAAGAAGGGATTAGATAAATACCTCTTCCAGTGGTGTTGCTCTTGCCTTTGGAGAGGCTGAGCTAGCTGATGCTTTGAGGTGTTCTCCAGCACTGTATTTCTGTGAATCTCTGCTCTGATTTAATTATTATTTCTGTTGGTGCTCACAAATGTGTCTTGGTGTGGTTTCAGATGCTCCTGCGGGTATCATTCTGATGCCTCAGAAGATAAGTTTCCCATAGGATATTTGTAGTAAATGCCAGTTCCATAAGTATGTGCCTTGCAAGCTGAGATGTCATTAGTCACCAACTTGGTATATAAATCTTTATTGTGTTCTCAATACCTTTGCATCGATTGCACCATACACATATATATTCTGTCAAATATACATAGTAGTCATTGAAAAGGTTACAAAGCTACAAGGTCAGGACTTCTGTGCATGTAATCATTGTGTACTTTTACTTCTGCTCAAAGACTTTTGTCACAGCCAGGTAATGAAGAACTGTGCTACTTTAAGTAAACAGGAGTGGAAAATTGATAGAAACTTTATGAACTTCTGCCTACTCTATACCTAGCAATTTTTTTGCACTCCCTTGAAGACAGAAAGAGATAAAGAGGGATATTTATATGAAGATGTTTATTAGTGCACTGAATTTTTATTCAAATAATTGAATGTCTATAGTGATACAGAAAGCTTAGCAACTTGATAAAGATTGTCAATGTCGTGTTGGCAGAAGACAACAGCCAAACATAGAAACTTCCATGACACATCTGCCACAATGGTCTGCAGAGCCAAATGTTCTGCCTCTGCTACTTGCTAGTGGTGGATGCCTGGGGAGGAAACCAATAGACATGTTAATACTTCTCTAGGTTGCTTTTACAATCTCCAGTGATTGGTAACTTGAGGAGAGTAACTTTTGTTTAGGTGTCACCAGAGCATTGTGATGATTTAGTAACAATTCACTTTTCCCTGTAGTCTTCCTTTTAATAAAAATATGAATAAAAACTTGGGTAATATCAAGTGCAATCCATCAACACTGAAGAATAATAAAAATTTTCAGTGGAAGAGATTGAGTAATATTTAGCTACCATTAGGGGTTTTGGCTTTTCCAGGAAAAACTTTGTTTTTTTCTTTCCTGTGACATGGAGTTGTAAAAAATAGCTGGAAGAAGAATCATTTCAAAGCAACAGTTTATTTAATATTTGTAATTGAATGTCACAGTTCCTCATAACTACAGATATTGCAAGGAAAAAATCCCCAAGTCTGGGCATGTCTAATTCATTATTAACTATTACAGATTTGAACCAATAACTTTGGCAAAATAATTTGTTCTCTCAGCAGTTAGGAGGTGGTTATAGGTCGCTGTGATAATGCAATCTGCAATATGAATGTAATATTGCATGCAGCAGAGAGGGAAGATAAAACAGCTGTGCTGGGAGGTCTGCAGTTACACTGGATAATTGGCAGTTCAATAGCAGTTAATGACTTTTTTCTTAATACTAATATGAATGTTGAATTTTCATTAGTTCATGGGTATGTCTCTGTGGCACAATACAGCACTCTGCAGAGATGCCAGAGGTACCTCTGGTGCAGCTCGTGGAATTTCTGGATGCTGTGAAGTTATGTCAACACGGAGCTCTGTACAGAATGGTTGTACCAGTGGGAGTTAGGACTCTGAATAAGACTTGTCTCACAAGCTTTAAATAGGTTATCTGGTGTATGACCAGCATCCAGCCAGAGCTGATCATCAGAGTGTTCTTTCACAATGAGAAGCACTTCCATAGAGAGTATTTTTTGTTGTAAAACAGCTATTTAAGACAAGGATGATTTCTGAAGTACCTATCTGGAGGCACTAATAGGCTAATGGGATGGAGAAGACAATGAGAGGAGTTGACCGACTTAGGATAGATGTTTTGTTTTTCAGTTAATGTTGGAATGAATTCCACCTGTTGCTCCTTCTTAACCTGCCTTTTTGAAGACAATTAGAAGACAGCCCTGAATCATACACAGCTGAGCTTTAGTTGATTAAGTAGTATTAGCCAGCAGGTTAATGCACTGCATGTGAATTTTGTGCACAGTGTGAACTGCAGAGAATTTTTCGTGTAGATTTTGTGTGACTTCTGACTCAAAATACATGTAGGACAGAGAAGATAGCCTTTACAAGCAAGCTCAAACCCACATGATTAAAAATAGGTCATCCCTTGTTCTTTGAATTGAGATACAAGATAGCCCCACTGTCTTACTCTGCTGGCCTCTTAACCCTAAAGTTATTTGAAAGAAACAGCTTCATTCCCATAACTATGTCCTGTTCACATGAGGGATATTTTAAGGTTTTCCATTCTGGTTGTTACTTACCCATCATGGCTTTAGCACGTGAGCTCATTGCTTAGCTGCAATGTCAAATGTTGAGCTGGAATCCAATGCAGGTGCACCCGAGCTTGGCTGGGCAGGGTCCTTCAGGCTTTTGGACTGGGCTGAAGCACAATCAAAAAAATGAGGAATTTGCTTTCCAGGAGCTGCATTTGGCTGTGCAGGGAATCAGAGCCCCTGTCACATTTTTCAGTGGGGAAATAATTTAGTAGGAGTAAGAAATTGAATCTTCCACATAAAGAAGGCTAAAATGTAAACTAGTTTTCCTACTTAATCAAATGTTATTTTGTAAACTGATGACCATTTTTCCTGGTGGTTTCCTATGCTACTGTGCCTTATAGAATGCACTGAAAATTTGAAGTTGAAGATAATAGATGATACAAAATTGCCTTTAAATTCTCAATATTACTGAGTAATGTGGTAAGTCTTGTTGTTGAAGATAAAAAAGATTTATTTAAGCCTTTTTTTTTTCATAATATAACACATTGACATGTTTTTTCTTCTCTGCATCAGCAGTGATTTGCTTTAGTTTCTGACCTCCTAGACTATTCATATAGGAATCCTAGGCTATTCACTTGGGTTTTCCAGTCATGTACAATACATTTCTATTTGGATAACAAAAATATCTCCCAAACCAACTGGAACAACATGTGTTCAGGATTTGCAGAACACTATATATGCACCTTAGTTTTGGTTTTGAGCCACTATGGCACTGCTAAATTAATTTAGGAGTTGTGGTGCTCCTGATAAGCTGTAGAATGTCAAGACGTGCTTGAGCACAGCACCTGTGCTCAGGCATGCCACTTGAATGTCAGTCACTAGCATGGATTTGTCTCAGCAGTTTCCCAGGTTTGCTACTCTCTGGAGGTCAGCACATGCCAGCTCCACTGCTAGTAGGCAGCTTGGATGCAGCTAGTTGTGCTGTGAAATAAGTTAATCTAGAGAGAAACAAATTGGACTGTACAACACTTGTCCTTCAGACAAGAAAACTCCTTGGCTCACTTCATTTGTTAGGTTAGATCTATCCCAAAAGTGCAATTCATTGCATCCTTGTGAGGTTACATAGCCATGAGTTCTAGTGGGAGAGCTGTGACTCTCCAGAGGGCAGCTCAGCTGATTTGATTGGCAGATCTGTATTGGAAGGCAGCTCATTGTAGAGCTCAATGAGCTTTAGATAATTCACTGTGCCTTGTTTCTTTCCATTCTCTGTTCAGTGAATGTGGCTTAAGCCAAATGCTCATCTGTTACCCTTCTGGCAGTAAGTGAAGTGAATTCTACCTGCATGACCTCTTGACTCTACCCAGCTGTCAAAGCTCCTTTTTTATCCTCTTTGAGAAAATAGATGGACAGATATTCCTGGCATGTTGGGAAGCTGCTGTTGCAGACTTATTTATGAGGGATGAACTCTGTCTCTTGGTCTTGTTTGGCTTCATGCCCCTTGACAGCAGCTCCACACAGTTCAAATGTGGCATGTGGACCTGCACGACTGATCAGAAAGCTGTGGTAGGTGAGCAACAGCCACTGATGAAGAGAGGAAGGAGCTTGTGGTGCAACACAGGACAGCTACACTGGGCAGTTTATGTGCACTTAAATTCAGAGGAGATGTTGTTCACTTCAGTTTAGATAGATAAGGGTCTATAGGGGAAGAATTTTCAGCATACTTTGTGAGAACAAATTAAGTACCAGAGTGCCATAAGCAGCCTTTGTTAGGTACCTAGAACGAAGGTGCAAATTGATTGCGTCAATGAGGTGGACTGGATTTCACCTTTACCTTGTGTGATAGAGAAATCAGGTTGTCCTTGGGCAGTAAGGGCTTATGGAATGTGTAGAGAAGTCAGCAGTACCTGTGTGTGTTTGTGTGATGAATGAGAGGTGATTAAGAGAAATCAATTTTAAGGAAGAAATATCTCATTTCCTTTTAATCAAAAATGGTGTCTCCTTTGGCATTGCATCCTTTTTTTTTTCACAGTAAAATGGTTGAGCTAGCTGAGGAATAATTTAGCAATTTTAAAAATGCTGATTTTCTGTCTGCAATTCTTTTTATAAACCATCCCCTCTTAAATGGACAGAAAAAAAAAAGAGGAATAAAAAGATGGGCAGTGAATTAGCAAATGCATTTAAGGTAGTTGATCAGCTTATCTTTCCAGTAGACCCACTTTAGTCACATGCTCATATATTATTAACCTGACTGCATCAAGGCTGATACTATATGTCTTTCCTGGCATACCCATTTATGTAGTGTTGGGTGCCTTTTGAATTGGATGCTGGTGCTGTAATTTGGAAAGGGAAGCCGGAAGTTTACATAAAGTAATCTTGTTATCCATTAGTATAATATTTTTTATTGGTTTTATAAGTATCTGTTTAATGTCATCATGAGTGATCTGGAAGATGGGATACCTTCGAAGCTGATATTCCATGATTTCATAATCTTTACATTAAAAAGAAAAGCTTCTAACGTCCAAAGAAGATCCCTTTTGCATAGCCTTCCTCAAGGAGTCATCTAGCCCTAACATTTGTGCTGTTGTGCTTTTCTTTCATTAGTCAGATCTATGAGGATCTCATTTACCTTCTTGCATTATATTCCTTTAAGTTACTTAGAGACACACATGCATAGTGTCATTTAGTAACCTGCTGCCACAAAGGTTTCTATATGAGCAAGGTGGTTTAAATTAAAAAAGAATTACTCTACTGAGATGTAAGTATATCCATTAATTTGACTGCTGGTGCTCACTGAGCAGCTGTCTTTAAGACAGAAGTCACAGTCATTTACTGCTACTTTTCCCTAAAAGTCCCTGAATGATTTTTGTTAACAGCTTGAGCAAGTGACCAAATCTCATGAGACTCCTGTATGAATCTTTTGCAATTTTTCTTTCTCATCCCTCTTGACTCTTGATTAGTCACGTTTTTTGTGCTGGAAAGTAGGAGGCTAGGTTTTTCTCATCATTATTTTTATAGTCCTTTTCTATAAAAAAAAAAAAATAAATCTGTTGTGGGGGAAACCAGACCCATCCCTCTTCCTGAAAGCACTGCTGAATGAAGCTAAATACAAACATAGCTTGCTACTTTCTAGCGCACAATGAGCTAGTCCTCCTGAGCTTGACACTGTAAAATATGGTTAAAAAAAAAGAGTTCTAAAATTCTTTGCACCTCTATATGCTGTTTGTTTTGTACATTTACAGAGCAATATTAAATCTCATCTGTACCCTAATGTGTGTGGCATTGTTGAATCCTAGATCTCTTTGTATATTCATGTTGTTGTGGTGCCCTTCATGATCATAAAAAAAAGCAAACCTGAAATAAAATGTTATGATGAATCTATACTTAATGGCAGATCACTTCGGAGGGATTCGATTAAAACATGGCAATAATGCAGTAACAGTACTGAAGATTCAGAAGATGGATTTAGTTAATTGCTTCTGGAGGACACAAAATTAAACACTACCTTTCAAAAATGAGTGATAAATCTTCAGATACATGGAAATAATGGGTATGAAGAATTGACTAGATGTAATGTTGATGAAGGCAATCAAAGGATGAAAGTGTCAGGGTTCTTTTTCAATCTGTCATTGATTTGTGGTCATCTATCACTGCAACTAGATTTTGTCCTAGCTCTTGCTGTGGCCACTAGTGTATTTCCATCTTCTTCTCCCTGTTGTCCCTTAACAAATCTTCATGTCTATTATTCTCCAGTCAGCTTTTGTTGTCAGAAATGTGGTATTTTTTCATCAGTTTGTGCAGCATAACCAACCCCCTCCCAGTTAAGCTGTTTGATATTCTTCAAGATGCCCTTGCCTACAGCCAGCGCCCTGGCCTCAGTGCTCAGTGCTCAGCCTCAAGTCCTTTGCCATGCTGCCTTTTCTTCTGGTATGGCAGAGCTGTCAGTAATTTTTTTATTTTTTTTTATGGCATGCTAATTTCTTTGCAAACAGAAAGTACTTATTTTTAATGATACTGTTACACAATATCTTACTTGCTTATTTATTTTGACTTGAATAGCAGACGTCTGTGCTGAAAAAGAGAAATATAAGAAGGGTTATGTTTTTAAAAACTCTGCAAAAAAATCCTCCAGTATACTCCTACCTGTGCTTTTGCTGCATTGAGCCATAACATAACTGTGACTATTTCTAATGGCATTAGAGAATGCAAGGAAGGAAGGCAGGAGGGAATTGTTCAATTTTTAGATTACTGTATGATCACAGTGGAGTGAAAGTTCAATTTTATATATTTGGTTATCATTGCTCAGTGGGGACAGGGTATGTTGATTGTTTTTCACAAAACCCATCAGTAAACGGGCAGGCACTCAGAAGGAGCTGTAGTCTCCATGCCATCAAAATCATGTATTCAATAATCCTCCAAGACAGTTATTTTATTGGTTGACTGAAAAAACTCTAGAGGAGACTAGTTTAGCATATTATGTCATGTCAGACTTCTGAGGAACACATTGTCTTTTCCTTCCCAGGGAAAATACCGTGTCAAATTTGGCTGTTACATGCAGCTGTGCAATTCCAGTGGTCAAAGAGAAGAGGCTTTGGCCCATCTTCTGTTGTCTGTCATACAGAATGGCAGAAGCAAATCCATCCAGTGCTAATGCTGAGATCCTGACCATCAGTTATCCCACTGTGTCATGGTAGGATGGCACTAAAGCTACAGACTCGCAGATCTTCACACCAAGAGCGGAATTTTTAAGCAGTTAGATATCATCACCTGAATTTTTAGGTGCTTTGAAGGGCAAGAAATGGCAATGTTTTCAATCTTCTGTATATTCCTTGAAAAACTAGGACTCCAGCATTGTGAGTATTGGAGTATGTGCTAAAAGCAGCAGAATTATATGTAATTAAAAAACCTGAATTCCAAAAACACTTCAAATCTTCATTTCTTTGAATTTTTTTTTTCCAGACATTACCTGTATTGGTCCTCCCTTGATAGATACAAATTTATGTCTCATTCTGCCCACTCCTTTTTTTTTCTTGTTTTTTAAGCAGCAAAATAACAGAACTGGGGCTGCCATTCAGTTGAATAGCGTCTTACAGATGTGAACAGTATCACTTCTCAGGTCTGCAAAAATATCAGCTGGAGCTCTCAAATGATGATGGGTTTCTAAAATCTGCCCTTTGCATTAATTACTCTCCAGCTTATCTTTGTTGTTGTTAGCAAATGAGGGCTCTCTTTAGTGGCCAATGACAACAATGCCAGTTGGGATTCCTGCTGATTCACTGTCTAGCATTGTTCTGTAACTTTTATGTATGAAAAGGGGATTTTTTTAATCTAGATGTCTAGGAAATAGCCAGATCCTTTTCTGGGGTCTAGATGTTGGATGTTGTTTCAGTACAACAGACTAAATAAGAAACTCTTTGGGCATGCTGTTGAAAATACCTCCCTAGGGCTAATACTCTTTCTGTCTGGGTGAGATACAGAAAGGATTTTGTCAGGCTGAGCAGAAAACAGAATTTGTGTGCAACAGGCTCTTTTTGACACTTGGAGGACTTGTCTTTCTTATTTCTGTAGTCCTTACTGTGCTGCAGTTCATGCTGAGAGCTGGCTCAGCCTGGCTAGTTTGGGATCAGAGGAAAAAGAAGGTGTTTTGAGACAACTTTTCTCATTTTTTCCATTCAGCTGTTATGTTCTATCTGATGGAAATCAAAATGTTTTCTTAATTCTTCTCAAGCTAAACTCCCAGTGAAAAATACAAGAACTGAATAAAAAGTTTTGTTATATCTACCATTTTTTCCCCTTTGTTTTCCCTTTCTGAGAATAAATCAGAGTATTAAACATGATAAAAGGGGAGGCAATTTTATTTTTTTTAATTATTCAACAATCTTCAGAGGCTTGGTGTCATTTAGAGTTAGTATCCATCCTAAAGAAATTATTAAACACTATACAGTTCAACAGTTACTGCTGGACCATGAAGAAATGTCCCCAAGAACTGAATTTCCCTGATCTGCTTTTATGTTTATATGTGTCTGTGTTTCTTCTGTTGTCCCACCATAACTCTTGACGTCCAGCAAAAAGGTGTGTGAGGCAGGGACGGGGGACGTGTACAGACATTGCTGCCATGAGGTTATTTCACAACAGATTTTGGAAAACATTCCTGAGTACTCCAACCAAGCCTATCAGTAAATTCTTGGAGCACTCACATGTGGTTTTGGCCCCTGCCAGCTGTTACTCTCTTCCCAGGCTTTCCAGGCACTACTCAGGAGTCTGCAAGTTCCAGAGTTTCTTCTCAGACCCAGCTATCATATGGACACCCCATTTTGGAGGGTGAGATACTGTAATAGTGAGGACTTGAGATGCTCATGCCAGAGTTTGTGTTTAACATTCTAGTCATGTTTAATCCACTAGTAGAGAGATAGCTATGGAGTCTCTTTGAGAAATTTATCTACTGATCTGCAGACCTAATAAATTCAGCTTTTTTTTTTTTTTTTTGGTACCAGAAGTACTGTCTGTACTGCATTTAACCTTTTTAAGAATCCTCACTAAGCCATATGCGTTGAACTTCTAAATGGAGGTGAATTCTCAGCAGGAATTCAGAGCTGGTAGAAATTCCCTGCAGTTTTCTATGACAAAAGGCTCCAGTGATGTTTTCAGTTTAGCTTTTCCCAAATATTTTTTTTTCTGGACAAAGTTCATGGCTCCAGACTCAAGCCTCAAACCTGTAGCTGATGCTGCAGTGCCAGGTTGTCTCTGTTGGGTGCCAAAGCCAGTTGTGTGATGCCATCACCTTGTTCTTTTCTTCCTTGGCACAATTAGAGCCCTTTTGTGATGCAAATTTAGTTTCTACTTTCCTTTATAGCAGTCCAAATAAATAGTTCATATTCAGTATGTATAAGAGATGAGGGAAAAAAGGTCAAAAATGTTAACATAGATAAAAGTTAGTTTGATGTATACTGATCAAATTAAGTGTTTTGGTTTTTTTAATATCATGTAGAATTACTGTGGAGATTTTATGTTAACAAAAGTGGGAAATTGTCTATTTTTGGAATCAAATCAGTGGAAATGGAAGCCAGCTGACATTGCCATTCTTAGCAACAACCTGTAAGATTTCCATTAAAAAATGCCTTCTTGGCACTGAGCTACCTGTGCACTCTGCAGGAGGACCTCCTACAGGGTCCAGAGAGTCTGTTTCTGCCCAAATGTGTCTTGGCTCTAGTGAAGAGTGAAGACAAATGAGATGTGGGTGAGGAATAGGTAGTTTATAAATCCAAGATAAAACACAGACTGTAAGGGGATGGATTACCAGAATTTCATGTTAACTATGTGTTTGAAATAATTGGAAATCACTTTTCGTTGATAGGTCTCATGGTTCCATCTAAAGGGGGTTAAAAGTCTTGTGCTGGGGCATAACAGACAAGAGAGGAAGCATGTCTTTGATCCTTCAGCTGATCAGTGACAGAACCTGTCTTCCTGAGCTCTGGTCTAATTTTTGGTGACAAACACTGGTACTGTTCAGTCCAGCAGGGGCAGATCTATGGGATGCAGCTGGGTGGCCAATGTCCATATTAAATGCAAATTCTACAGGGAGTTTGCTTTGTAGAAGTAGTTCTGGTTTGGTTCAGTGGACATAATCCATAGCTGGTACTCTAGATATGCTCATGGAGAGCACCTCTGGCTTGGGCCCATCCAGGTTGTTCAGAAAAGCTGTAGATCCCCCATGCCTGAAAGCACTGAAGGTCATGCTGGATGGAGTTTGGGCAACCTGGGATAATGGGAGGTGTCCCTGCCCATGGCAGCAGGGTTGTAACTACGTGGTGTTTAAGGTCACTTCCCACCCAGAACATTCTATTATTCTATGACTCTGTGACATGCTCCAGAACAGGTTTGCAGCGTGCACCACAGTGTAGAAAGGGAGACCATTTGGCACGTGTACTTCCAAAGCATATTCCCAATTAGAACTGCAGTGCTAATATAGATAACTCAAAGCCATACCAAATTCTGTTTTTAGAATTAATTGTCATTTCAATTTGGGACATTGAAACACATCTCCATCTGATGTGTTACTTATTTATTCATGACTTAATTCGCAACTAGTTTGATTGATACCTTCCTCTTTACTCTCATTTTTTGACTGTTTTGTGAGTGGCAGTGGTAAACAGGTAGAAAAATTGCTGTGTCAGTTCATACCAAATGTGTCTTAGCCCAGTATCATATCTCTGCCTGGGGCTAGTGTAAGATGCTTAATGAATAACACAAAATTGTGGTGTTTCCCTGGAAAAATCTCCCAGCTTCCATGATTTTGCTTCTGGAATATCTGTGGTTGCAATTGGTTTCTTAATGCTTAATCTAAAGGATATTAAAATAGATTATTCTGTTTATTTAGCCTATGTGCACCTACATAAAGGAAATACCTTTATGTATTTGGCCACATTTTTCCTTGAACATCATACTTTTCCACAACATATTGTTGTAATGCTCGTCATCGTCGTTGTTAGCTGCACTCATTAAATCCTCAGAGCTGCCCAGTCAGTGCTAACTACTGTCATTGCCATGTGATCTGCCTCCGTGCACACGTGCACATTTTGGAAGTTGCTTGCTTTCACCAGCTGTTTCCTCTGAATGTCAGAAAACTTCCAGGTGCAGGCAGTATAAAGCAGTGTGTGTCTGTCTGTGGCTGTAACAAGGAAAAGCTGTAAACTCTCCCTTAAATTTCTTGACTCCAGTCCAGAATTTTTGAAGCAGCAGATCTTTTGCTTTAAATTGCACTGATCTTCAAAAATCTTTCTGAAATAATGTTTGAATTATGTTACTGAGAATTCAGTAAGAGAAAATCCAAATATATTTGAATATTCAGTCATGGATTAATAAAGACTACCTTTCCTCAAGCTTCTTTTGCTTACAATACCAAGATTCACAGTATAAGGTAGTATGTAATCCCTGAGATGAGAGTTTTTGAGGACTTCAGTGAACTTTAAAAAAAGAAACTGTAATACATTTTGAAAGAAGTTAAAATCTGTATTTTTTAATGCAGAATAGAAATTGAGAGCAAATGAGGTATTCTTTCCAGAACTTGTGACTCCACCATTTCTAAAAAGATAAAGCTTCAGAACTAAATGATTGTGAAAACTGGAACAGAAAATCCAACAGAGCTCAGATTTAAGTATTGCATCTCAGGGAGTGCACAATAATTTGTGTTTGCTTCATAAAGAAGTGAAAAACAGGATTATTTTCCTCTGGTGAGGTCATGCTTGAGATATGACACCTGAAGACAAACATCCTTAATCAGGAGTTGGTGCTGAGCCTCCCAGTGTCTCAGATTAGACATAGTTTGTAGTTCCTATTACACACACAGACCTTTCACTGGCACAGTCTTAATTTTTCAGTATGTACTTTCTCAGGTTCTTCACCTCAGCATCTTCTTTGATGATACCTACCCTGGAACCAGTGCAGAGTTCTCCAGATAAGTGAATTGCTGTAGTGCCAGGTATGCTGAAGAGCAGCAGGTGAACAGAAAGTGGGCAGACAAGGGGAGAAGCTAATCTTTGTTTCAGAGTGCTCAAAAATTCCCTCCAGTGGTTTATTTCAAGTGGTTTTTTTTTCAGTTCAAAGACTTTTTTGGCCAATATACAAGTGCCCATACATTCTTCACCCCTCCTTAACAATAGCTATGAGTTTTTAGACTCCAGTGTGGATTCCTGCTGTGATCAGATAGGAGACAGATTCAAGGTGCTTTTTGAGGAATTAAAACTCTTAGTTTGGCAGGGTATAAAGAAAAGGCCCTGTAGAAGCCTTCTGAAAGAATTCTGGAGTTTAGGGCAGAAACACCAAGTAGTAGTCTTAGTATTATTGTCATAATGCTGATTTTTTTCCTATGTAATGCTAATTTAATATGAAACAATACTGACTAGTATAATACTGAAACATTTACAAAGATGTTGCAACAAAACATTGATTTTCTTCAATGACTTTTTTATTTCTAAATTACATTTTCTCAAAATCAGTATATTTTGGCAGACAAATTTTGATGCTGCTTTTTATCGTTGTGGAAACAATTACAGTGCTATCGGAATCTCCTCATTATGGTGCTAAGCACTCCTAGCAAAGTATGTGTGTGTAACAGAACCAATGTCTCTGTGCCTGCTGAATCTCTTTAGCACAAGTGGGAAAATAAAGATTTTAAATGGCTTTTGTCTACTTAGTGCTATGTAGAAGCAATGGCACAGCTAACTCCAGGAATGCAGAAGTGTATTAAAGCCTGAGCTTTAAAGTTCTTTTGTCACTGTTATTTTAGACAGCACAGGTAAAACCAGTATTTCAGCATATGACGACCACTCCTGTGTTTGTAATTTATTCCATATCATGTTCTAGGAAGTCTCTGCATGAAATGAGTTTATTACATAGATATGATTGACGATTTATTTTTAAGCTTTTTTTTTTTCCAAAAAAAGCACGCCTAAAAAAATTTAGTCCTTCCCAGTGAGATCCAGCTGCATCAGATACTTTTAGAGAAGTAAGCATCACATACCTTAATATTAAATATTTCTCTGAGGGTTTATAGTTGTAATTGATTCTGGCTGACTTGTCTTGAAAGATAGCATGTGAACACAGCCTGTTAGGCAGAGCTTTATGAGCCACTATAAAGTTACATGCACTCAACAGAGGTCTGCTGCTCTTAGGGTATTGTTTCCTCTATGAAGTTAGCTGAGTGACTGCATGAAGAGGATGGCTGTCACTGTGGACAGGGTAGATGTGAAGGGTTGTTAATCTATTTTGTCTGAGGAAGCCCAGGATGAAAAGTGTAGCATTAGGACCAGGAGTACCAGCCAGCAGTGCATGTACAGGTCTAACAGCATATCCTTAAACACTCTGTAAGCAGGTTGAACTGAAGCAGAGCCTGACTAAGAGTGTTGTTCTATACCAGGATTGTAAAAGCCATTAACTGATTCATGCATTGATTAGATTTTTAATTCCTAAGTAAGACCACAGGTATCACAAAAGACACAGAAAGCCTTCAGCTCTCAGCACAGACTTAGTGCTGGGACCATACTGGGATAATTATTTGCTCCTTAAGGTCCTGCTGTTCTGCTTGCAGTCCAAGCTGAGGAAAGTAGGTCCAGGTGTGTGCAGCGATGTGACATTTTAAAAGCCATGTCATTGAATTAGAGTGATTGCCACTGGAGGAGCAAGACTGCTTCACAAATTGCTTTAAAATAGAGACTGAATCTCCTTGAATCTTATGCTTGATGCATAATTTGCCCATTTATTTTCACAATAGAATTATTTAATATGCTTTTTACACTTTAACCACCACAGAAAGTACATATTTTATATCCTCAATAACTTGTGTAGCTACATATCTATTAGTGAATTATAGCGAAGAGGAAAGGAAATAATCCAGATGAAACTGAAAAGGCTTTCTGGAAGTTGCAGTGTTTTCAGTGCTGTCTTCCAGCACGACTGCTAGTAGCAAGCAACAAGCTGCCTTCTTTCCAGAACCTCCTGAATTGCTGCAGGAAGTTTTTTTCCTGTTTTTGGTGCTGACACATGACATGCATCTCAGATGGTGGCCTGTGACCACTTCATGCACCCAATACAGATGATAAACTTATTTCTTTGATGAGATCATCTCATGACTCAAGACGTGTGCCAGTATCTGCAATATCTCACTTCTGAAATTAATGCAGAAAACTGTGACATTTTGTATCAATTGGGAATTTTTTAAAGGTACTTTATATCATTTATTTATTTATTTATTGTATGAAAATACGATGGTATTCAACTATGGTACATTTCACTAGTTTAGTTAAATTTGGTGCCCTAGAGTAAAGTTATGGATGCAATTATTTGCCCTCTATAAAATGCCTAGGTTTTGTTCACGTTATTTTTTTGGGAAGAATGTTGCATTTTCTTCCTTTGCCTGCAGAATAATGTAGTGTGAGGGTGGCATCGTTTAACTTTAAACTTTATTAGTTATATCCATGCATAAAACAATCTGTTTAAATTAATTGGAATGACGATTGCAAAACATGTCTTAGAACCAAATCTTCAGAAACATGCTGATTTTGGAAACATTTCACAGAGGAATACGAAAAAATAAGCAGGCAAAAATCCTAGCTTCAAAAATATCTCTGTACTGGGTCCTAAGAGCATATTAACATAAAAATTATCTCTTCTAATTTTGAGTATATCTTACTGGTGCATTAGACTCCTAGTACTATGTGCATGTAAGGATACTAATGATTGTAAAAAATATTCATTTAATAGTGCATAGGCAAGCATGTAATTATTTATAACTTGTTGATTGCTTAATAGAACATTACTCATCTAGGCTGTCATTTTATTTTCCTTTATCTCATAATATTAAAGATGAACACAGGAAAACTTTGGACATTTTACATAAATGTGTCCTGGCCTGTTGTCATTTAATTTTTCAAAATGACATTTTTTTTTTTTTGTAGAGATCCTATTTCTGCTTGAATGATTCATATGCATTTTTGTAGTGTCTGAATTGCTTCTCCTCATAAGATAGGCATTTGCCTCCAAGGTACAGTCCTGTGCTGCACTCAGTCTTCTGCAAATCCAGGTGATCTTTTAGAAAGGTAAAATCATGAATAATTCTATATTCTCAAAGAGAAGGAAGTAGCATGAACCAATGCTAAATGTTGTATTGTTTCACAAAACTTTGGTTTTTGTTCCTGTGAATTAAAAAACTAGTGCTTTAAGGAGTATCCTTCTTTCAGACCTACAATGCTAGCAAAAATAACTCCTGTTTCCATTACCACCTTCAGCATTTTCTTTCCTAGTACTTACATGGATAAAATTAGAGGACTAAAAAAATTGTTTATTTTGAAATTTATTTTCTTTTACTAGAGTTGCTGAACATTTCTTAATCATAAATTGGATGACTGCAAGCAAAATGTAGGAAACAGTACAAAAAAAAGGGCTTATTTTCTTTCTGCAATTTCATTATTATATTTAAAGTTTTAAAAAACAGGTGTTGACCTATACTTATTAACATGTTACTGTTAAAACACTAAGGAACACTTTTTCATTGGTTTTACTGCAGGGACTGATAAAAGCAGTAGCAATTCTAACATTCTCCCTTCTGGCAGTTATTTTAAATGGTCTTTTATACTTGGAGAGTTCATCATAAATTTCTAATGCTAGTGCCAATGAAGTTTGTTACAAGTTCTTGTACTGCAGTGACATAGTACATTTCATAATGCAGCAGAGTGGATACTGGAGGAAAAGCTCTCTGAATAAACTGTGACTTCCAAACTCCCAGAGCATCTCTGGAGGCTCTGGGTAGGTTTTCTGCTGTGTTAATTAAAACCAATTTCTTTATTGTAGAGAACCTGCCTTCATTATAGTCATAAATTTCTAATCCCTTTTTTGTCATCTCTTAGAAGCATGGATGATTTCTGACAAGAATTATTCATTTTGGCTTAAATGTTTTTATCGTGTTCTTGAGTGGAAATATGAGCAAATGCAGCTTCACCTTTTGGGAATAGAAGTGGTTTTAAAAGATAAATAGATCTTGCCATTTTTATTATTTTCTATATCACAAAGAAACAGAGAAATGAAGAGTCAGGGATAAAAAATAAATTATTCTCCCCACAGTCTTAAATTTATTGCTCCACTAGAAATCAGATAGAACTTGAAATACTTACTGTCCCCTCAGAGCCACTAGATTTAATCAAATTGAGAATATTTAACTCCTGTGAATTTGAGGAATCTCAGGAGGAGCAGGTTGCCTCAGTGGTGTGAGTGACACGGGTGAGGAGGCCGTGAGGGGCTGCTCCCTTCTCGGAGCCTCCCCCAAGGAATTGCCACGTCAAGACCTGTGCTGCTCACTCTGGGAGATGGAATGGTGCAGCAGCTGTGGTCTTTTAATTCTTTTTCGCTCTTGCTGACAGCACAAACCTCTGTACCTGTTTGAAAGAGAGATTGCCAGCTGCAGAGGGAAGGAAAAAATAAACATCGTGTATGCTCTGGGTCAGCTTTGTCAGTGTTCTCTGCTCTGCTGAAACATACTCAGCCTCTGGAGGAGCGCAGCCCCAAGGCCCACAGTTTGTAATCTGGCTGCAGGAATTTCCTTTCAGTTCATCTATTCAAAAACCCCTTGGAAGTGACAGCATTCTGGGCATTCCAGTCAGGCTTTTTCTCAGTCCTTTCGACTTGGTTCATAGTGGCATTGTGGCAGAGTAATGCAGAAAGGCTGGACAGCAAGGGAGAAGCCATGCCAGGGTTGTTCCAACTGGCAGTTTTTAGTCCTGGCTTCAGCATCACTGTGAGGCACGCTCTGGTCAGAGTGTGAGTTACAGGCAGTCCTGATGTGAAAGGTTTTGTTAAATAAAAGTGAATAAAGATGCTTTCCTGACTTGGTGCTGTAACTGGAGAGAAAATGCTTTTAATTTTTTTTTGTGGAAAATTTTAGAAAATACAGTTTCAAAGTTTATGGTCCATTTAAAACCACAGTTTGATAAATGACCTGATACTTCAAGAGTAAAATATCTTATGAGTAAAACCTTATTTTTCCCTTGCACTGTTCTCATGCTTGGCTAGTTCAAGTGCAACATTACCTACAGTATTAACTGGCACTTTGTTTTATGCCACATAATCCTTTTCATATTTTAAATTTTAAAACCAGAATGCACTTCTGTAGGAAGATCAGGACAGAAAGTCCAAATAATTGTTAACAATTAGACAGAAATTGTTTACATCTCAGTGAAGGAATGGCAAATTGGCTTAAGGTTTAAGTGACATCACATCAAACACAAGAACGGTTTCTCTAACCACCTGATACATTCTAAGTTAACACCCTAATCCTGAGATAATCTCTGCTTATAGTGCACAGATATTGAAAAGATTAAGAGTCACTAGAGGAAACATAACATACGCATACCTATGAATAATCTGTATGGTGGTTGTTTAGAGCAGCTGTGAGGAAGAGGTGGTCACTGGGGTTTGTTGAGCTGTGGAGGAGATTTACAGTTAACTAGTGGAAATCTCCATTTATAAACTGCATGCCTGCATGCTTAGGAAGAGGCAATTTCAAACCATTAAGTGAGAAGATGACTCACTCATAAAATTTGAATAATGTAGTTTTGGGTGTACATACCTCATTTGTCAAACCTATTTCTTCAATACCATTGTGATCCTTAGATTGAGAATGCAGAAATGTTAATATTTGCCTTTGAAGAACTCATTGAACACTTCTTGTCTTCAGTACATTTTTGAATTGAGGTCTGAGTCATATTCATGACATGATCTTAACCTCCAAGAAAGAGTGTGGACCTGGAGCAATGTGAAATCTATAATCCCTGTTAAGTGAGAGAGCCAGCAGTAGAGCAGAGGGATGGGCTTGGATCATCTAGCAGAAGAAAGTCAGAAAGTTGAATCCAAACTTTTTATGGCCATGTGTTGGATGTGAAGTCTAATTATGTCTGAAACATCTTGGAACTGATTATGAAGTGAAATTTTATTAGTGCTTCTCATTGGTAAAACAAATTTATCAGGCATTTTGTTATGTTATGGGTTTTGATCAGTGAGAATTTGCTTTTTAATTTTTTTTTTATGCAACTGTAAGGGCTAGAAACCTCTAAAAAACCCGGAGTTTTCTGTCTCCAAAACCAGAGCTAGTTTCCTGTACCTTTACTTTTTTTTTTATGCTGAGCTCCTACCAAGGGACCTCTGAACAAAACCACTCTAGGCCAGAAGAAAGAAAAGCAGAGGAAGTAGTCAGGATTTAAAAACTGAAGGAGGGATCTTGGAACACTTTGTCAGGAAGGAAGGGGTGGAAGGAAGGAAGAAAGCAAAAGAAAGAAAAGAAAAGAAAGAAAGAAAGAAAGAAAGAAAGAAAAAGAAAGAAAGTCATAGAAATTGGGTAGAATTTTTTCTTCCTTGAAGTTTTAGTGAAGCAGACATAATTTTTGATTCTTCTCTCATGAGGCTGGTCCTTTGAAAAGTCTTTATGCAAGGCCCTATCTTTCTTGATGTGAAATTGGAGTACTGTGAGTAAATCATAAGTTATTGAAAGAAGCATGTTCCATTACAGACTAATGTAAAATAAATAGTAGCTAAGTTTCTTCAGTCTTCCATTAGGTTCTGCATGTAATGGAAAGTTCTTTTTTTCTCTTCTGATAGGGGGTGGAAAGATTTGAATAAGTAGATAGTCCTCACTTTTGTAGGTGTTTTACTTGCCAGCTATGTGCCCAGATGTATTTCTTTTATATCTACAAGAAGTGTATCTGAAGATGCTGGAGAAGGAGAGTCCAAATTATCTGAAAGGCACTATGATTCATTATTCCTCCTCCAAGTGAGATTTCTCTGGCTTGACAGCTCTGAACTACAGTCATTTAATTTAAATTTTCAGACACTTCACAGAGAACATCAAAAAGATGAGTTTCATTGAAATCTCTTGACCCATATATTATTGAGAAAACACAATAAATAATTCTTCCACTGTTTTAGTATTTTTATAGTGAGTTGCAATGTTTACACAGACAGCCTAATTTATTAATATTATTACCTGAAATTGGTCTACAACATGGCAGGCTTTGGTTTTGTTATAATTGAGGATTTTATTAGGGTATGTGCAATGAGCTCCCTTTTTTTTCAGACAATTAAACCAGATTAAGAATTGATAACTGCCTATTTTATGCATAGTTAAGAGTGTTTAGCTTCAATGTTTGTGCACTGGGTGAACTGCTAGTCTTTTAATTATCTAAATATGTATTTATTGAACAGATTTGACAAGATACAGTATGCAGTGTCAGTGGGTTGTAGTCTTACTATATTTGTTTATCATCAAAACCGCTCAATTTATGTTATTTGGATGAGAGCTAAGGCATAATTAAATTGAATCAGGTTTTCAAGCCATTTATAGGAAAAATTTTATTCTCTAATGAAAATGTTAAGAAGAGGAAGAACTAATTTGGCCTGGGTTGTTTACGGCTTTGAGCTTGCATATAATTTTATCAGGACTATTTCAAACCATTTATTTGATGTCCATCCCCATTTCTTTGCAAAATAAAGGAGGAAATGAAAAAAGCTGCTGGAAATTTGGAAAAGACTGTGCTTTGTGTTTGCAGAGGTTTCAGTCTATATGGAAAGCTACTGCCAAATCACTTCACAGCCTGATAGGTCCTAGTGTATTTAATTAAATTAGTTGGTTGTACTTGGGACAAGTTGTTTGATTTGGACGGTATTGAAAAACCTATATTAAACTTTGTGAGGTTTTACACATTAAACTGATCAAGCTGCCAAAATTTCTCTCAGTGACAAGAGTACAGGACTAAGGCTGCTTTTGCACTTTAGAGAAGGGAATTTGAACATAGACCTCAACTACAGGTACTCCACTTTTAAAATCAAATGTGCTACACCATGCTTGCAAGGGCTGGGTCACAAATCCCACTTCAGATTTTCACATGCCAAGATGAAAAAACCCACTTTAGCAAACATCAGCTTGGATTATTCGTGGTTACAGCTTTGAAACACTGATGTTCTGTAACACCAGTATATTGAGGAGAAGCTGCTGGTAAACAAACACATGTAAGTCAACATTTAATCCAGAAATATACTGGAAATGCAAAGTAAATTGTTTACTTTGGTGATAGTGAATATTTTTCTTCCTTTAGGTAAAGGAAGAAAAATAATATCAATGGGTACAGAGTTCAAGAACTGTTAATACAGATAAAAATACTGGGTTTTTTTGCTATGAATACCTTAATGATAATACCTGTCACAAATTATTATTTCCAAAACTTGTAGTTGAAATAAATGTGGCAGATACTACACCTGGATCTTAAGCAGGAAACTGCTTCTTCTGCCCTCCATTATCCTACTGAGATGTATACTAGGCTCTTATTGAATGGCTGCACAGAAATCATGATTTGAGTTAGCACTTCTTATCCCAGGCTGGAATTTTGATTAGTTAAGATGAAAGTATCTTCTTTGCCTACTTCGCCGTTGCAATACATTATGTAAAATAAATATTGAGTGCTCTTAGTTGTACAGATGATTTGATAATATTTGTACTCCTTTTAGTATTGTTGTGATATGGTGCCATCATTTGTGTCCTTATAAAATGTAATTAGGTATTGAAGGTTTGCCTTCAAAAATGTTTACCCTGAGCTGCTTTTTTTTGAGCAGTGTGGCATGAAGTGGAACATACTCTGCTCTCCTGATGCATCACATCCCACAATATTTTCTTCATGAAATGTTTAGTAATGTTTTAATGTTTATTTAACAGGTCTTATTTACTTTGCTGCAAGCTACAGCTGAGAAGCATCAAACCACCTGTCTATGTGCTTAAAAATACATTCAAGTGCCTAGCTCTGTTCAGTTTGGGAAGATGTTAGCTGAAGAGATACATTTACTGAAATGGGTAGATACTGTGATAAAACTTGGAAGTTTTTTGTTGTCCATACTTTGTGCAAACCACTGTCTTCCAGTAATAGGAATCTCAACTTTAAACTTTATTTATAAAAAGGTCCAGTAATTTCCTCCTTAGCAAAATATGGCTTCCTAACTCCAGAGAATGTTTTTTCTTGTTTTGCACTTGTAATAGTTTTTGCCTTGGAGGACACCCCAAATGAACAGTGCAGTAGTAGTATAGATATGGAAGATAAATTTCAAAAGAAATCACCTCTATTTCTGCTGATATTAACAAAATCTTGGTTTAAAAAATGATCCTAGGGCCTCTTGCCCATTTTCTTCATTTTTATCTTCATCTTCTTTGCCACCTCTGCCTTCTTGTATCATCCACATTCTTTCACTGGAATATTTCTCTGATGTTATTGGAGTGCAGTTTTTCCGCTTTTTTCTTTTGTTTGTTTATTCAGTTCCCTCACTATTGGTAAAATACCAAGGTGTTTTTCTACCAGAACTTTTCAGACTTTGCTGTTCTGAACCCAGGCCATGATATGGCAGTGTTAATGTCCCCTTTCTGGAAGTTCTCTACATCCAGAAACAAAAGGCAAGTAGCTTGTGCTGCATTTGCAGTCCTCCAACACGGGGAACTCTGTCGAGTCATCCAAACCAGAGCTGGCTGGAGCAGGCTACACCCCTCCACAGAGCTGTGTCTCAGGGACTGGTTCTTTCAAGGGCATATCAAAACACACAGTGGCTGTGCTTGTTGGAGTAGTGGTGTCATGGTCCTCATACAGAGCACGTGTTTGGAGGTCCTGCCACAGGCATGAGAGCACGAGCGGGATGCTTTACCTCTCTGTTTCCATTTGTACAGCGTATTTGCTGGATTTACCCAGTCCTCCTCTGTGTCACCTACCACACAGAAAAACCTGTCATGTCTAAACAATTTCTGTCTTGCAATCCATCAGGTTACTTTGGGAAGCAGACCTGTTCCAGCATCGCTGATAATTTCAGTGTATAGAAATTAAGTGCTTTGCACATAGACACTGAAACACCTAGTCAAGCAGATATTGATTTGCCAGATTCTATCTGTCAGTTTTCACTGTTTGGCCACCTGGATGCTAAAGACACAGCCCTGGCAGACAACCAGGAGATGAACCTGGGATCATTTTAGTCCTGAAGCTGATCAGGAGGTGCCAACCCAAAATATGCCAAAAGAGTGTGCATTGTGTCCAAGAAGTTTGATTCTGAAATGACAGTGGAGTTCTGTCCATTGGCACTCTCAAAGGCTGGTCATTCCATCCCATGGTAAAAAAATAATCAGAAGTGATATTCTTGACATTTTGGAGGAGGCACTCTTTAGTGTGCTACACTGTTTACCTGGGCAGGCATTGCTTATGTTTAAACTGCTGTGTGTGACTTCTGCAAGCCCTGAAGCAATTTCAGTTTTGCCCATAGAAATGCTCCAGACATAAGAACATTAAGCTTGCAAACTGGGAGTCTCACCTCTTGCATAATGATTAGTAATATAGTAGGAAAAAACAATGTCCACCAGTTTTAATTTTATCAACCTTAAGAGTCTGCCACTACCCTTCTAAGGCTACTGTTTATTAACTTACTCCTGGTTCTCACAGAGGGTGGAATTCTGACTGCATCGAATCCTGCCATTGCAAGGGATGACATTCAGTAACTTTTATGGTACTTCCTGTTCTCTTAGAAATCTTTAGTGGATTTATTTAAATGCAGCCAGTAAATTTCCAGAGTAAAGGACTCTAGCATGCCCTGTGTGCAGCATGATTAAAGTTAGGAAGATGTAATCAGTAAGGAGTTAAATAATAATTTTAGCAATCAGGGCTGGGCCAGCTTAGACCAGTACGCAGGCTGAAATTATTTGAATATTTGTGAGTCTTGCTGGATTGAAAGGTGTTCCTTTCACTCTTTAGACTCAGAACTCCAAAATGCTGAAAATATCTTCATAACAAAACGTCTTCAGGCTAAATCAGCTTGGACAGACAGCCTAGTAATTCCAGATATATCCTTGAAGGAATCTTACAACAACCAGTTTAGGCTTTCATTAGAGATTATCTGTATATTGTTTATCCTCAGACATTCGGTTGTGCCACATAGGGAAACGCCAGTTTTTTAAAGGCACTTCTCTTCTACAAATCATTATTTTCTTTTCCAGAAACACTTTTAAGCTTGTTTGGTTTATTAGGCTGATCTGTACAGCTTGGAAAACAAATCTTTAGTAGCAAATATTTCTCATGAGTTGTTCTTGGCCAGTCTACAGATGCAGAACACTGGGTGAACTGTAAGCAATGGTGTTTGTAATGATTACTTGCTGTTAAGAGGCCCATGTGGCAGTAAATGAGTCAAGCTGATGAGATGCACAGACAGCTGTACAGGTCTCTGTGTCATAAGCAGTTTTTGCTGAACATTTTGTAGTGCATGAGCTGCTGCATCCTTCACCTTGCACACCTTTCCTGCTCAAAAACATGCTTTTAGTTGGGGAACTTCTCTGGGTACCCAGCAAATAGGTAAAATCTGTAAATAATGTGCTTCTGTGATTCAGGCATCCCATCCATTCCAGCTGGAGTGGTGAGATTAATGCCAGCTCAGCAGCTGTATAAATGAAGATGGATTTTTAATTTAAAAACACAAGTTTTGACAAGATTGCCTTTCTTTGGGGGTGCTGGAATTTGTGTCAGGTATTTTGCTGATTAGTATTTGTGATGCTGAGGGATTGCTCTAACCCATCTTTTTGTTGTTTGTGTTACCTCAGCATTATCACTTTGTAGTTTTGGTATTTAGAGTGGCTCAAATTCTAGAGGGCCTTCTGATGTATTCATCAGGCAGCAAAACTGTTGTCTCGGAGATTTTACTTCTTTCAAGCTTTATCATGCTGTGGAAATCCCAGTTCTCTTATGTCATCTCGTGCATGTTTAAAGCAATCAAATCAGGATGTGATTAGACATACCCTTGCCATCACCTTTGCTCTGCAGTGGTTGGAGTATCTGTTACAACTTTAAGGTCTTTTTCTCTTTCCCTTTCCCTCACTCTGCTTATCACTGTTCAAATGATCTGTTGTGTTCTGATATCAGCTATCTACTGTAGCTCTCTTCACACCTGCACTTGTTAGTGATTAAGGAATCAGACTAGCAGTGAGTAAATTATAATACAGGGCTTCCTCCTGGGCTCCTCTCTCTGTTATTTATCTGTGTTTTGCCAAGCCCCACCTCTCCCCCCCAAAAAAACAACCAACCAACTAACCAAAAAAACCCACCCAAAAAACTCAAACCAAACAAAAAAACACAAAAACCAACAACAAAAAACCAAAATACAACAAAAAACCCAAACCAAACCCCAACCAAACAACCAACCAAAAGAACCCCAAACCAACAAACAAAAAAATCCAAACCAAACAAACAAAAAAAAAACCAAAGAAAAAAAAGAACTGAAGAGAATTGCTAGGTAACACCCAAACTTGGGCATATGTTTTTCAAATAACTAAATTTTCTCAAAGTTCCTTATATTTTTGGGTTTTTTGGAGAGTTTTTCCAAATTCCCTCTGGAGACGTTGTTTTTTTTGTATATGTCTCAGATACTTTCGTTCCTGCTGAAGAAGACTTCCTTTTCTTTTGGGTATTTACCTAAAACTACAGTTTGATAATTATCACTGAAGTGCTCCTTTCTTTGTATTCAGCTCTTAATGATCCAGAAAGTACCAATCACTGAAACAGTTATTAAAATTCTTAGTAAGTAGATGTAATTTAAGAGATCCAGACTGTCCAGAGGGCAGTAGACATAGATCTCTATTAAAAATGCAAGACATGTAAACTGATTTTTGCCAGAGGTTAATCAATAGTATGAAAAGTAGAAAACTTCTGACACAGTAATAAGTATAATTTTTTTTCAGTTCACTCTGGTAGACAAAAGTTTTTCCAACTCTGCGCTGAAGGCATCAGTTTCCTATGATACTGTGAAATTTCTCGGGCCTGTCGGAACATGGATGATCAGATTTTTTGTTTTTTGACTCTTCCCTGCTTTCAGAGGTGGATGTCCTAATTATATATGATGCTATTTCATGCTATAAATGCACAGTGTCTAAGTTTCCTTTTCCTTTTAAATTGATTATTACACAGAATAGTATATATTATATACTTTAAAAAACATTCTGCCATACTTATGAATTTTTCTTCTACTTGTTGTAACATTCATAGAGTCATAGAATCATTTATGCTGGCAAAGACCTCTAAGATCATTGAGTCCAACAGTTAACTGTATCCCCAAGTGCCACGGCTAAATGTCTTTTAAGTGCCTCCAGGGATAGTGACTCAACTACTTCCCTTGGCCACCCAGTCCAATACTTGACAACTTTTTCAATGAAGAATTTTTTCCACCCCTAGAGCAACTTGAGGTCTTTCTTCTTGCTATACTACTAAAACCAAGCACGTGTGTGTATTTGACTAATCATTTTCTTGTTTTGTTTTTGGGTGGGGTTTAAAGTGAATACTGGGATTGGCTACATCTATGAACAGTGGAATTAAGTGGATTTTAAGAACATCCTTTTGGCTTTGGCTATAATATCTGAATATTTTGTTGAATTGTAAGTTGCAAGGAAGCCAATAAGTTTCCAGTATTCCCACCCTTAAAAATGGGAGACAAGGAGGCAGCATTGACCCTAGAAGATTTGACTGCAAAAACGACTGCTGTCATGATTACTGTGATGTGGGAGTGTGTATGTGCTCTGATTTTTTCAGTATTGAGCAGAAACCTGTAGTCCAGCTAAGCAGTTACATGGAGACTAATTTGCTTCAAGACCGAGATAGAGAACCCAAAACAGAGCAAATAGCAACAGGCAAAGTTTTATATCACAACAGATTAGCAATGCTTTAGAGCATACAAGTCTTCAAAACTTGGGAGGAAAACAAGGACAAAGCTCCACAGGCGGCCTCTGCAGAATCATAGAATATCCTGAGTTGGAAGGGACCCACAAGGGTGTAGTTTATGAAGAAAAGAATATTAGAAAATCCTGTGTTAGGATCTCTCTGTGACAGCTAAAGATTGACTTGGAGCTTCAAGAAACATTTCAGGTAATTGAAATTTCTGCTGCATACAGATTTGTTGCTTCTTTTGTGCTGCTTCAGCATTTTTCAGAATAAAATCATGGTACCTTAAGTGAACATATGTAATACAAGAGATTTAGTTGATGAATTACTCCAAAGTCTTCCTCATGTATATTCTCTGGAATTGTGCCACAGTTGAAATTGGTTCTTTTTTATTTTTCCTCTACCACTGAATTATATTCCAAGTTATTATTTTGCATCAAAAGGCAATGCTAATAATAGCCATCAGCTTGCTTAGTCCAACATCTTAAATGTGTAAGTGGCATAATGATTTCAGCTATGGTGCTTTATCAGCACTATGCTTGGGCCTGTGCCAGCTGAAGAGTATATAGTACAAAACAACACCACTGTCATACTAACATTAAGAATTTTTATTATTCCTTAAAAGTACAAGGTTTTAAAAGCTATGAAACATAAGATTGTTCTCATTCAGTCTCTGACTCGCTTTATTAACACAAACTGTAAGATTTGCTTGGAGAATTGTCAGCAGATAGATTTGCTTTCTCACTGCTGCACTAATCTAAGATTCTACACATGGCTTAAACTATACGTGATGGAAAAGAGAAGAGTAGAAAATTTAATTAAATTAAATGACCAAGTTGTCTCAGTCCAAATACATTTGGTCAAAAATTGTGCCAGCAATTGCTGTAACAATGTTCAGGCTGACCCCAGCTGAAATACATCTATAATACACTGTTTGAAATTTTAAAAAAAAAAACATTAAAAGAAGCAGAAACTCCTTAAATAAAGACCTGGTGCATAATATTAGCAATAAAGAAAGAATTTACAGCTACTAGCTGAAGTTTTGTTTGTGTATGACACAAAGACACACACTTCTTGATGGAGTGTCTTGCTCTGAATTGTGCAAAAGACTTGCTGGAAAAGATCCACAAAAATTAATCTTATTTTTTCCAGGTTCCCTTTTGACCAGCACATTATCCATCTACTAGTTCTCCTACTACACACTCAGGCACTAAAAGGGTTTGTCTGAGAGCCCCCTTGCTCATAAAAACTGTTTTTCCCATATGTGCACAAAATGGATATTCAGAGTTTCTGGCTCTTGCTGTCTAAGGTGACTGTCAAACTCTTCTGTGCTCCAGAGCTATGTAGCCCTTGTCAAGCTCATCCTTCATCCCAGACTGATGCCTAAAACTGAGACTTGGCAGCAATACATTTCAAATATGATAATGTATGTGATTTCCATATTTAATCTTATTCTATATATTCTTCTAAAGAGTTCTTTGAAAAATGGAAAAAAATCCACCAAAAGCAACTCCCAACATCTTAGGCTTTATTCTTCTTTACTTATTCATTAATAGTTGTTTTTTTTTTCATTCATTGATTCTTACTTTCTCTTTAAATCTTAAAATATCTTAGATATTTTGTTATATTGCTATTATACAAGGTGATGTGATGCATTGGGGCATCAGTGTTTTATTTGGTAGGAATTCTTATTATGAAACACACATCAGACAATGTAATGATTTAAAAACTCTTCCATTGTGTGTTTGATATCAACAACATTGAAAATAGTATAATCTTAGTAATCCATTCAATAGAAGCCAAAACCTGGTGGCTTAACATAGACTGCCCTTCTGAATTTAATGTTAGTGAAGCAATACCAGAATTCATAAAAGATTTAAAAATTAAGGACAGAGCATTAACATCTTGTTTCAGGGAAAAGGGGACTCACTGCTGCGGGAACTGAGGATGTCATATTTTCTCCACTGGCAAAGGTGGCTTTGCTGCATTCTCCTTCCTGTGGCCCCAGGAGTTTCTTTTGCCTCTGCCACCACTGTGCCAGGTTGATGGTCATGGCACTGCAGCGCTCAGTGCACTTCTGTCAATTATTTTTTCAGCTAATGTGCTTCACAAAAAAGCTCTATGACTGTGGCACTAGCAGAATTGCAAAACAGCATGCAAGGATGTAGAAATTGAAACAAGCTTTTGTAGGTATACAAATTCAGTTATAATTTTTGACATGTTTTCTGCTTTCCTTCTAGAAACAGTAATTGCTTTGGTTTGTGTTTTCCCTCAGATTTTCCCTTAAAGGTATTGCAATCTTTAAATCCCATCCTAATTACAGTGTTACGAGGACAGTAGATGTAATTTGTTTGTTCATTACTGTGTTGTCCTTGTTTGAGGGAGTTTTCCTTTGCAAATAAATATGCTTTGGGCATATGTCAGCTGGCTAGCCAGCATTGTTTTTGAGTTTGTTCTGTAAACAAAGAGTTTATGCTAAATAACTGTTACTTTTCCCAGGAGATGAAGTTGGTAGAGCTGAATTGCATTATTACCTCCAAATATATATGAACGAAATCCCCAACTTTCCTAACATACACATGCAGAAATGATCATCGTGGAAAAGCATAAATTTGAACAGTCATGCTGGCCATCACTATCTCTTGGTACAGGTAAACCCAAGTGTGCTTGAACAAGCCTGTGGTGATTGTGCCCTCAGCTCCGACAGCAGCTGCTCTTGCTGAGGACACAGAGCTGCTCTCACTACATGAGAAGCTGGATGGTACCTCAGCATCAAGTGACTGTACTCACCATCCTGCATTCCTGTTTGTGAAGTACACTTCACTGGTTAAAGTCACTTGCCTGGGGTTCTAGGTGGCTTTACTTCACCAGCAGGTTGGGCTGAGGGCAGTCACTCTCGAGTTGCAGAGTTACAGCTGGCATCATGGGCCTTTAGTCACCCATGATCATTTGTGTGGTCATCTGTCTGTCCACTTACTCTCTGCCTAAACTTTTAATATGCAATTTTTTCTTCTGCCATTCCCTCTTCTGTTGAGCTCCTCTGATGACATTTTTGCTTCTCACTTCTTTAGTCCTGCTGCCTATATTTATATGTAGAAATCATGATGCTCTCTCTCTGTGACACTAACATGACTTGTTTTACTGTCATGCTCTCCTTTCTGCTTTTTTATTCTTTAACTTTCCTTGGTGTAGTGAGTATTTTGTTTTAGGTACTACCTCAGAGACTTCTGGTGTGGGATCCTGTTTTAAATTAATCCCCTAGTGCAGTCTCAATACAAAACAGTGACACAATTAACAGCATCTTCTGAATTCTGCTTGTGCTGAGCATTATGCTTAAGTACTGTACATCCAGGAGAAATAATTTTATAAAGGGTAAGCTGGGGGAGAAAATCTTTATTATTCTATTGTACAATACTGTTATTAGAAATTGGTTTACAAGGAAATTTCATCAGTGTCTTTAAAAAATTACAACTAAAGTCATGGAAACATCATTGACTTCTATTTACAGAACATAATGCAGATGGCTTCAAGAAAAAACTTGTATTTATTCATTTCAATAAACAGAACTTATTGGAATAAAATATTCTACTAAATTATATGTATTTTAATAGAACTTAACATGTAGGAGATGTATCAGGTGAAGTATCAAATCTGTGCAAAACACATAAATAGATGGTACACATACTAATAACTGACAAGAAGTAATTTTTGAGTATAGTGGAAGTGGTGCTTTCATCTGAAGATGTCATTTTCTCAAAAACTTGTAATAGCTTCTTATTCAGATAGATTATCAGGCTATGTTGCATGGAAACCATTTTTCTCTATTACTGTTCTTGTGTAACATTGGCTTCAGGCTGAAAAGCACAATTGTATTTTTGTTAAATTAACAGTTTAAGGTCAAGTTCTTTCTCCCTCTGCTGCTTTATGTGTCTGTGCAAGTCTTATGTCACATATCCTCTGTGTCTTTTTGTGACACAGTGAACTCCTTGTAGCATAATGTAAGGGTTCACAGAAAAACCTTGCAGAAGGTGGACTTGTGTCTTTTGCCCTTAGTCAAGCTCATGGGAGTTACAGCACTAAGCAACAGTTTCTGTCTTGAGCTCTCTGTTGATCCCAGAGGATGGTATTAGTATAAAAATGTAAAAGTTTAATTTAAATAGCCATTATTCGGTATTGCTGATGAAATTTAAGCTTTTTTTTTTTTTTTTCTGGTGAAAAAGGATATCTCAGAGTTACTGAACTGTTTTTGGGGTTTTTTTGTTGGTGGTTTTTGCATTGAATAGCTTTTGGACAGACCCAAGGGTACTTGGATAATACATTTTCAAGTGCTTTTGAATCTTTCAGTTTTAGTTATATTTAACACTCAATTCCGTCCTCCTTTAATGTTTATTTCATTACAGGTGAAATACTTTTGTATTACCATTAGTTCTTAAAGTATCTTCTGAACTACAATTTTAGCTTAATACAGACTCTTTCCTTTAGAAATATATTTTCTGAATATTTTCTCTGCAAGACGTGGGGACAACATGTTTGAAGAGCAGTTTTCATGGGCCTGTGGGTTCTATATTCTAGTCCATGATTTTCCATTTCCCTTGCCTCTCCTCCAGCCTTTGGCGAGCTGTCTGTCCACCTTGGCAGTTTTCAGTATTCCTGCCATCTGCACATATTGATTCCTGCTTTCCCTCCTTGCAGACCTTCAAAGATACAAAGCTGTAACAAATAGGGCTGTAGTCCTGTGTGTTTATTGACACAGCATCTGTATCTATAACTTCTTTGATATTCCTTTATTATAGATGAAGAGATACTTCAGATTCAGGGTTTGAGTTGGTTTCCTTCTTCCTCTTAAGAGAGGAAGAAGGAAATCTTTGTGAGAGCCATTTGGAAGCAAACCACTTGACTGAGAGTCACATGAAGTGGTGCTTCTAACTATGAAGGTCTGGGCTGGAGGGTAAATAGAAGGTAGTTGTATAAAGAAATTACTGCATAGAGACTGTCAAAGAGCCTAGGTTTGTTCAGAGGTCATAAATGAGTTCTAACCGTTTATTTTAAGAGAGAATTCTAATGTGCAGATTTTGAGATTGTCTATTTCTGTTAGCTGTGGTTTGAAATTCTTTTTTCCACCCTGTAAATGTTTGGTTCCATCATCCCTATAAACATACATTAGAAAGCTGTCTGCTACTGATTGTATTTTCCCAAGGAAAAACCCTCACAGGTGCTGGAAGCTCAATTAGATGTGCCAGTTATCAGCCATTTTTTTCCACATACAGCTGACCTTTATCACAGCCTGTGAGCAGAAGCCCTGCAATGCTTCATCCTCAGAGGAAAAACACCAAGACATTTCCTAAATGCTGGACCTCAGCACCCTGTTCAGGGGTCTGGCTGATAAACGCTGTGATAAATTTCTGGTCTTTATTGCATCATGTGGAAGAGCTCTTGGGTGCATTTCTTTGGACATAAGATCCAAAGGTCCAGATGTGTGATACAGATGTACCTCAACATGATAAATCTTCCAGTTTAGTGGTATTATGTTTTCCCAATGCAAACCTAAAGGCAGCTTCCCTAATTCGGGTACTAATGTCATCCTGAAAATTTCACCTTAAAGCACTGCTGGATGTAAAACTTCCTTGCTTGTTGCTATGAAAAATGGATGTCACTCAACAACGTGGTAGACAGCTCAGTTCCACCATTTTTGCAATCTTGTTACTTCTTTGTTTCCTCCAAAACGGTGTTTGCCTGTAGTTAAGCATAATGATTAGGATTCCAAATTGTATTTAGTCATCTTGCATTCTTTAAAAATCTTCAAAGCTCCTAGGATTCTTCTCATTTTCATGATTACCAACAAATAATGTCCCAGAATGCCTTCATGCCTCTTTTAATGACTCTTTTCAGCTACATCTCACTTCAGATGAGCTTTATTTGAAATTTTCAGAACAGACAATTTTTGGAGATGCAACATGTCAAAAAGTGCTAAGAGACTCTTTAAGACATAATTAGCACCTATTTATCCAGAGTATGGTATCTTGCAAAGGCTGCACCCAGGCACTGTCAAATTTGGGCCAATGGTTGATGTGAAATATTTGCAATATCTGAAAAATAAATGAGCATTTTGTTGTGTCAGGAGTTTCTTTTGGCTTTGTGTTTGAGGGTTGTGGGATTTAGGTTTTTTTTGTTTTGGTTTTTTTTTGGTATTTTTTGGTTTTTTGTTTGTTTGGGTTTTTTGTGGTTTTTGTTGTTTTTTGTTGGTGGTGGAGGTGGTGGGTTTTCTTTTTTGGTTTGCTTGGTTGTCGGTGTGGGGTTTTTTTCAAGGGTGTAAGGACTAGAGATAGAGTTGAGAATCCTGGAAAGAAAGAGTCAAATGGTGAATAACTAGACCTTCCTCTCATTTTTTTGGTTTTTTTTTGTCTATAAAAGAGCAGGAACTAAAAAATTTAAAATCATCGGATTTCTAATTCTTGGAAGGAATATGGTATATGATCAAGGGATCACGTTTCACTGAAATTTTTTGTCTGTAATTAGAAGAAAATCTCAAATGCATGGTTTCTCTTCCCTAAAAAAACAGATTACAAATACCAAATCAGAAAAGAATCTTAATTGTGCAATTTCCTTTAGCTGCAGAGCTTTTAGTCCCACTGCATTTTCCATTCACCTATGGAGAGGCAGCCTGACAGGACTGCTGTGCACAGCTATTAGGTTTAATTGCCATGGCTTTACTTTGCTTTTCTTTACCCAGAACATGTTTGTAGCTAAAAATAGAGCCATTCTTTTCTGATGTAGATATAACATCTCTAAGAGCTTAACGGGTTGCATGCTATTCACCAGCAGAATAGTGATTTATAAAATACAAGGGAGCAACTCTGTTTGTAGAAAGCTAATGTTTCTCATCTGAGGAATTGTTTTAGGTGGTCAAGCCATATTTGTGTTCTTTTAATATTTAATCTGTAGTCCTTCTCTTCAGCCCTCATTTCCTGTTTTCATTTTCCATTTAAGAATTTTTTTTTCTTCAAATTACACATTTTGATGTGCAGGATTGATCAATATGAGCCTCATTGAACATAAATGGTCAGATAAAATGAGAGGATTACTTTTCAGTACTTAATTTGCCATGTGTAAATATAAAGAACAGCCCTCAGAGTGGAGGCAAAGATAACTATGAACAGCCAGCATGATTTCAGGAAGGACTGGCCCCTCCTGATCAACGTGATCCCCTTTTATGACCGGGTGACCTGCCTGGTGGATGTGGGGAAGGCCGTGGATACTGTCTACCTGGACTTCAGCAAAGCCTTTGACACCATCTCCTGAAAAAGCTTGGACAGGTGCTTATCCCTTTGCTGGGTAAGAACTGTCTGGATGGCTGGGCCTGAAGAATGATGGTGAATGGTTTTGCATCCAGTTGATATCCTGGCACCAGTGGTGTCCTCCAGGGATCTGTGTTGGGCCTAGTTCTGTTTAATATCTTCACTGATGATCTGGATGAGGGGATTGAGTCCACAAATTAGCAGATTTGCAGATGGTTCCAAGTTGGGTGCAAGGATCTAAAAGGGCTCTGCAGTGGGGTCTCCACAGATAGGTGAGCTGAGACCACTGGCATGAAGCCCAGCAAGACTAAGAAGTGCACCTTGGCCACCATGCAGTGCTACAGGCTGGGGCAGAGAGGCTGGGAAGCTGCCCAGTGGAAAAGGACCTGGGGGTGCTGGTTCACAGCAGCTGAACATGAGCCAGGGTGTGCCCAGGTGGCCAAGAAGGCCAGTGGCATCCTGGCCTGGATCAGCAGTAGTGTGGCCAGCAGGATCAGGGCAGGGATTGTCCCCCTGTACTGGGCACTGTTGAGGCTGCATCTGCAAGCCTGTGTTCAGTTCTGGGCTCCTCAGTTCAGACAAAACACTGCAGGGCTGAAATGTGTCCTTACAAAGGAGGACAGTGGAGCTGGTGAAGGGTCTGGAGTAAGTCCTATAAGGAGCAGCTGAGGGAGCTGGGAGGTGTTTAGCCTGGACAAAAGGAGGCTCAGGGGTGACCTTATCACCCTCTACAATCCCCTTAAAAGCGACTAGCTGGGTGGGGGTTGGTCTCCCAAGCAACCAGCAACAGGACAAGAGGACACAGTCTTAAGCTGCACCAGGAGAGGTTTAGGCTGGACATGAGAAAAAATTCTTCACAGAAAGGCTGATTAGATATTAGAATGGGCTTCCCAGGGTGGTGATGGAGTCACCATCCCTGGAGGTAAGAAAAGACTGGACGTGGCACTCAGTGCCATGGTTTAATTGACACGGTGGTGTTGGGTTATAGGTTGGACTCGATGCTCCTGTGGGTCTTTTCCAGCCTAATTGATTGTGTGATTTTGTGAACGGTGTGCTCCCGAATGGAAGACAAGCCTTGTCTACTTACTTCTTTGAAACTGAATACTCTAGACCAGCTCCCTAGAGCCAGCTACATCTATTGCCGTTGACAGGCTGTTTCTCCACTGATTTTGGCAAAGTGAACTCAGGGTTACTATGCAATGAACATGCTGTTACTGAAAGTAAACTGAAATTTGCTAGCAGCAATGCTAAGTCAATCACCACCTGCCAAATGTTTTTTCTTTCTATTTGTTATGGTAAATTAATTATCATTTCAAACAGCAAGACTTTTTTTTTTTTCTCTGAATTCTTGTTCACATAATGTGCTTGATCTCTTGCAAGCTGGAGTACATTAGGAGAAGAATAACTTTTGTTTTCTACTAGTATATAAATCCAGGAGTATACTGTGCAGAAAACAATGCAAAAACTCCTCAGGAGAGCTCTGTAGCCTGGTTCTCCAAGATATAGAAATATTAATATTTTCATCTTAGATATCAAAAATGCAGGCTAACTTACGGTCTACTCATCCGTAGCATAAAAAGTAATTTTTTTCCTTGGATATATTGAGATGTAATTATATAGTTTTAAAATACAATTCTGGTTTCTGGTGAAGGGAGCAGAACCAGACTCTGAGGGCTTTGCAGTCTCCTGTTGATACACAGGACAGATGACAGCAGTGAGTCCTGTGCCAGGACAAGGAGGCAGCTGAAGGAGACCTGTTCATAGGCACAGCAACAGTTATTTGTTGATTACCCCATCATTTGAGTAAGTACACCATAACAAACAGCTAGATTGGAAACAGTATTCAGTAGAGTGACATTCCTGCCTAAAGACACAATTCAGTCACTGCTGCTTGAGAATTGCATCTTAGCTCTTATGTGCTCAGCTTAATAGCATGTGCTTTCCAAAGGTCCTATTGAGAGGTTACCCTGCTCTTCTTGAGAGAGTTTTTATCCTCCTACATTACTCGGATGCCAGTGAACAACCCTTCAAATCCAGAAATAAATTCACATTCCAGATTTCATCTGTGGATTTTCAGGTTTTAATTTGAGACTGTAATGTCAGCATCCTGAAAAGCAGCATGATTATTACAGAGGAAGTGGAGAGCCAGGCTGAGATCTGCTCAGGAGCTCACTTCAGGAGCTCAGATTCCCTGAACTGCTAGCAGGGGTATTGAAGGGAGTTGCTGTCTTATGGCTCTTCCTAGTCGGATAGAAAATCATACCTATCTCTCTTCAATGCAAAAAACTCCCCAGGCCCCTGGGGAGAATGGAATTCTGTTTTGTGTCTGAAGAAAGAAATATCTGAGGGCAAAATGGTAATTTGCCATCTATGGCTTTGGCCTTTCAGCTGAGCTTCCTCACAAAAGTGTCATTTAGGTTTTACTTAGCTGCTCACTTTGGGGTGTCCTCAACCTGGAACATGTTTGTTGTGCTCCCTCATTCTTTGTGACTTCTGCCCAGGTATCATGTTAAGAAAGCTGTGAACAATATGAATTTCTTAAAGGCAAGCTTAAAAATAATGAGAAACAACTTCTTAATCGTCTGTCAGCATTTATGCCTTAACTATGTTTTTTATGTGCTTTTTAAGACTTCATTAAGGGGAATTATATATTTCATATAAACTGTAAACCACACTTGATATGGGACTGAATGCCTAGCTCTTGTAGCCTGTGCTGGATTTAGCCTTGCTAGAGATGCTCAAGAACTGTCTGGACACAATCCTGTGCCCTGTGCTCTAGGATGACCCTGCTTGAGCAGGAGGTTGGACCAGATGACCCCACTGGTGTTCCCTTTGAACCTTATCTATTCTGTGATCCTGTGATGCTGGGATTTTTCATGCTCTTTCTAAAACTGAACACATTTAAAAGTCTCTACAAGCGAGCTCTTCAGCCAGTTAGAACATTATATCAGTAGGAATGGTAATTATTACTGGTTACTTCATGTTTTCTAGGGTGTGCCTACAGATTTTCATTTTGCAGCTATTACAATTACACTAATTACACAGATAAAAACACCCTACACTAGTATACAGATTTCCTTTTGTTTGAAGAATGCACATACTAATGGGATCTTTTCAATACAAATTAAGCCATTTTGAACTATTCAAGTTAATTTGCATAATAGACCTTGCCTATGAAGCTTAGCATTTTGGTCTTGATTAAACAAGGATAAACAAGGATGGCTGGGAGAGCACTCATTACTCCCGTGAAGCCTCCCTGCTGTGAAGAGGAAGTGGAGTTTTGTTTGTTTGGATTTTTTTAAAGTTTGCAATCAAATTTAAGCCAAAACAATGTGTAGACATATTTGGGTAGAAATGCTCTACAGATCCCCTTTTTTCTTCTCCCAGATATAAGCAGCAGTGAACAGCAAATATTTCTAAAATTTGTTGCTCTGATACCCTTTTCTACGACCAGGTAAGGAGACTGTATACAAGTTAGCAGTCCAAGTGGCTCCTTCCCTCTCTTCTGCCTTGCAGAAATAGGGGAGCATACCCCAGGTTGCAAGTAGAGAAGTCTGCTGAGCACGGGGAGAAAGAAGGACTTCAAAGTAGTCTCCTCTTGCTTTCCTTTCATGCTTGGCCTCTACAATGTCCACCTCTCTGTCAAGAATGGAGGAAGGGGAACAGCAAAAGGACTGTGTAAAGATCACAGAGTGGGACTAGACTGAGGCTGTAAAGAAGAAGGATGAGCAAACAATTAACAGTTGGCTGTAATTCCAGCAGCTGGTCATCTGAAACAAACTGGCATTTCTCTCCACAGAGCCATGCATTGAATATTTAATAATTATGTTACAGACACAGCAGTTAAAAAAACCAAAACCACAAACAAAAACAAACACTCCCCTGACCAAGTTCTAAATGTGGAGAAGGGGATTAGAAAGATTTCTACAGCATTGGCTGTATTAAGACAAGCTACCATACTTGAATTTCTTTCTTTTTCTAATTCTTACCAAACTATTCCCTTTGTATATATGTGATAGTTAAACCTTTTTATGAATTCTCTAGCCTAGGTCTGAATGAGAACTAACTATTGTCAATATATTTTTATTTGATCATTGTTGCCATTTGAATCCAAAGATTTTTGTTTCCTTGATCAAGATTCCCCAATACATAGATAAATAAGGAGCCCAGTCTTGCCTTTCCATTCATGTTCTATGTTTATTTAAGGTTACAACTAATTTTATTTTTTCTCTTTCTGCTTGTGATTGCTAATGCATATCAGTCATTTTTAAAAATATGTCCTGATGTGATCCAAGATTACATCCATGTCCTTTAGTGACACTGCCTTTCCTTTTCTGTTTTATCTCACATATTTCTCATTTTTCCTTCTTCTTTTAAGCACAGACACTCAGAGCAGGTTTTTTTTTTTGCCAGTGATCTTGGATTCAAAACTCTCACTCTGGGTATCCCTGCACTGCCTCATCTTCTTCCATCACATTCACTTTGTGCTTTTCATCTTCTGGAAGCCACTATATCTTTCCTGTCTAGTTCATTTTTTTATTTTATCAAATTGCTCTTTACTCCTCTGCAAAGGGAGGTATCCTCATCTTCCCCATCCTTTTTTTGTGCAGTTCTCCATCACAGGTAAGGTTTCAGGCCGCTTGTGACCTGTTTCTGCTGGAATGCCAGTGACGAAGCTCTAAATTTTAGTGCTTTCCAGTACATTGAGAGGATGATGGAATATGAAAAACAGATTAATATTTTAGTATGCAAAGAGGTCAGTATATCAGTAGAATTGGTTGTATTTCTGCCCAAACATCCTTTTATATCTCAGTACCTTTGAGAGCATAAACAGAATGAAGACTGTGTTCATGTCTGTTCTCTGCAGTAGCTATCAAATAGAGCCCAATCTAAACCAGTACATTCAAGTGCTGTGTTAAAGGTGCTATTTAGTAATAAAAGGAAACTTTTTGTATTTGAGCACTAAATACAATTTTAGTTCATCCTTACTCATTGCAGTTGTGTATCCTCCCTGTTTTTGTTTTTGTTTTTTTTTTTTCCTTGTTGCCATTTAAAACAAGGAACACACAGGCTGTAGGGACGGCTGTTAACATGCGAATTCAAAGGGAAAGTCCCTTGCTCTGTTTAACATTATGAATTGATGCTTTAAAAATTATCTGCTTCAGTGCTAATTTTACCTTATGAAAGTTAAGCTTTAAATATGTAAAATGCAATGAGAGGGTAGCAGACACTATCAGGAGCCTGGAAAAGTTGTCTTGTTTTCCTCAGAATAATTGCATGACCTTCCTCTCAAAGGCAGGTCTGTTTAATTACCAAAAAACTTAGAAACACAGGAAAGTGCTTCAGAAGCTGTCCACTGGTTTAGATGAGGAGGAACTGCAGGAACTCCTGAAGCTTGGAGGGAGCTTGAAAGCTTTTAGTTCACAAATGATTTTAGAGGTGCAGATATCTAGGTGCAGAGGGCTATTATTCCAAGGTTCTGCTGAAATAAGACAGCTGATTCCAAAAGACTTAGGAGACAAAATTGCTATCTGGTGAATAATGTGTGAGATAACAGGGAACAGTCTGTGGAGGACTTTACAAGGTATGTGGTAACAGTAGTAACATTTTTCATGCACCCCAACATGGATTAATCAATACATGTTCTATATTGACTAATAAGAGAAAGACAGCTTCTAAATTCTGCAGAGCTAGGGCTGCAGAATATTGACTCATAGAAAGCCAAACAGGCCCTTCAACCTTCTCACCCTCCAGAATTATTTATACATAATGGTTCTCTTTAAACAGTCCAGATTTCTTGATTTGGAGAATAAAGCCTCCACGGACTGTGACACTACTGCAACATAGAGAGTTCAGTATTTATCCATATAAAGCTGCAGATTTTAGCAAAAAGGCCCTTATTTAAGTCCAAAACAGCAATTGTAGCCCATGCTTGTTACATTATGCACACTCCAACAACTGATAGCCATTGACCTGTATGGAACATTTCCAGTTACAAACTGATTAAAACTGCTTCAGGCAATCTTTCGGCTTTACGGGGAAGCACTGATGCCTGATGTAATGACCTGACCAATGCTAAGCAAAGGCAAAGCCCTCTAAGCTGAGTGGTACAAATATAGACAGCCAAAAGGCCATGCACTGTATGCTTATGGGCTGTGAATGCTGAGAGCAGGTTTCACAGCCTTGAGTAATCCTCAGCACACTCCCATGGAGCTGAATGTACAGTGGCTAATTTCTTCCTGGATGTGTTTTCAGAAATATCTTTGTTCCCTGCATAGAGCAAGAAATTACGTTTATGTCTAAGGTGAATTTGATAAGTGGGTGAAAAGGATCAGTGAAAAGTCATTCTCTGTTCTTGCCTGTTCAAGCACTTCATCTCCTCCTCCAGCTCTGTGCCAGTCCTAAGTACAAAGGAGCTAAAACACTGGGATGCCACTTCCTGGCGTGTGTTTGTGTATGCAAAAAGGTGTGTCCCCTTGCCTGCCAGTAGTCCTTGAGGAATTTTATGTAAAATTTAGGTATTTACATAATTAGGATACACATTTAAGGGCCACTAAACATGAGAATGTAACTATGTTTGACATACTGTAGAGCCCTGAAGGCTTTAGAAACTTAGATTTCCTGTATCCGAATAATGTGGTTGTAATAATTTGATGTTACCCTTCCTGTATCTACATTTGACAATTTAAACCAAAAATTACAATATGCTACGTGCCGTGCACACAGATGTGAACATTTGTCCAGGTTGCTTTGGTTCTTTATAGTCAGTCTTCATTACTACATCAGCTGATGTGTGACTTTCCCCACACCAATGCTGAAATGAATGTTTAAAATTAATACATATCTGAAATACCCTTTTAATTCTCTCTGTTGTTTTCAAGATGATGAAGATACTAAAATTCAGATTTTTTGGTGCTTTTTTCCTGTGACGCATCGCTAAAAAAAAATTTTCATTATTTTCCTGCAAAAAAAAATGGTAAAGATAACACATCTGGATAGTTTTAATATTCAAAATTAGCCTGTTATGATGAATTATCCCTTACTGGTGTTTTATATTAATAAAATTTTTTTTTTTTTTTTAATTTCCAGACACTAGGTATTATTCTTGAGAAAGAGAAAATTATTAGGAATGGTCAGGTTTTGATAAATGTTTCAAAATCCAGCAAAGGTAAATGAGAAGGAGGCAGACAAGCACAGAAGGAAATAATGATGAAGAGCCTGGCACTGTTTGCAATTCAGTAGTTTCCATGTTTCCAAGATCAGTCTAAGTCAGGTCAACTCCCATACCTCACTAAGCCTTTCACAACACCTACATTAGAAATTGCTGCTGTTGTTGATCACAAAAGCAGGAAGTGAGGTGAAGGTTTGAGTGGCAGGAGAGGAAAAGTTAAGGAATTTCAGAGCTTTTATGAAGCAGTCAGCATGGTGGGGTGACCATGGCTGGGTGCCAGGTACCCACCAAGCAGCTCTATCATTCCTCTTCCCAGTGGGAGAATATGACAGAAAACAACTTGTAGGTTGAGATAAGGCAGTTTGCTAAAGAAAACAAAAAAAAAAAAGGCAAAAGTTGGCACATGCTTAATAAGAGGAAAAAAAGAATTAATCTTTGCTTCCCATCAGCGAGCGATGTTCAGGCACTTCCCAAGAAGCTGAGCTTCAGCACACGTAGGGGGTGCTCCAGAAGGCAAACACTGTGAAATAACAGATCCTCACCCACCCCCATTCCTCCTTTCTCCTTTATCTTTTATATCTGAGCTTAGGTCACGTGATATGGAATGTCCCTCTGGTTAATTTGGGTCAGCTGGCCTGGTTGTGTCCCCCTCCCAGGATCTTGCTCAAGTCCATCCTGCTGGTGGGATACAGAATGTTGAGGAGACAGCACTGGTGCTGTGCCAGCATTTCTCAGCAGTAGCCAAAAAGCTGAGGAGTTATCAGCACCTTTCCAGCTTCCAGTGCAAAGTACAGCACTGTGAGGGCTGCTAGAAGAAAATGAACTCCAGCTCAGCCAGGCCCAGTACAGTCAGGAAAGAGTTCTCTGTTTTTTGTAATATCCTCATATGTTTTCCTCTAGTTGACCAGACCAACTAAGATTTTATTTAAATTAAAGGGTGGATGTGCACATTTGGTTGTAGAGTCTAATGGATCGTAAAGTCCCAAGTGAAACAAATGGAGAAATTCAAGCTTGTGCAGAGGTTATTGGAATGAGGCAGTGTCCATTCCCCATGCCTATTCAATCCGAACATGCACAGTGACCTACATGGCACAAAAACTGTTTTGGAGTTTGGTTTTTTTCTTTTCTTCTTTCCTTTTTTCCTACTTTTTTTTTTTTTTTTTTCCCCAAGAGGGTTCTGGCCTGTTGCTATAACAACTCTGTAGCATCATCAAAGTACCAAACACAAACAACTAACACAGACCATGAAGCCTCGGTCCATCCCTTTTCCTATGCCCTGTTTATAATTTCAGCACTTGTTTTGCATGACATGTACCAAGCACTCACAGGGACCTCCACACAAATTAGTTTCCACTGGGGAGTACTCAGCATAACTGTACACCCTTCACATCTTTTCTGTGTTACTAGTTTATGGTTATTAGAGGAAGGTGTTTGGCATATGTTTTTAAACAAATGAAATAAACAGCATACATTTGCACTGGGAAGTATAATTACTTTATTGAGTAACTTGTTGTAAATATTTTCTCCATTATTTAAAGTTTTCTGGGCCATACCTTATTCATCTCTAATTAAATCCACAAACAAGAGAGAATGAGCTGCAGGATTATGCAAGATTCACGCTTAGGATTTACTATGACTGTCATTGGAAAATAACAAATAAAATAGCATTTCTATGGCTGGCATAAAAGTGATACATCTTTTTCCTTGGAGAATCTATTTCAGATTCCATAAGTACTATATTTTACTGCAGTAGCTCAGAGATGAAGGGGACTTAGCTTTTCAGAATTACAGAAAATGATGTAGCAGTCCCTTTTTGCTTTCCTTCTTTCTTGAACTGAGTAGTTCAAACTCTGTCTTGGTGCTTTTGTTACTGTGATTGTATTTAAAATGTTTGACATTGATTGTGATATTAACTCTTGTCTCATTAGCCTCCTTTCTGACAGTCAGTTTATAGCTGATTTGATTATTCCTAGCTGGAAATTGAAAAGGTGTAGCTTGTTGGTATAGATGCTACCATGGGCTGTTTCCCATATATTTGGGTACAGGAACAGAGGAGACAGCAGGAGCTGTGTGGCTCTTGCTCCCCCACACTAGTATGAGTGGGGAAGAGATTGTGGATGGAAGTTCAGTTCCAGCCTTCCCTGGCACTGTGCTCACAGAGCACAGCAGGAGGCAGCTGTCTACAGGCAAGAAGCAGGTCCCTTGCTGCAGGGGCTCACCATTCTCATCCCTTGGAGGTGAAATGCAAGGATGTTTCCTGAGATTGAAACAATTGCCTTACACATAGACTGTGGGAAAAAGTGAGGCTCTAAAGTACCATCTTGGCATTTCCAAAATGTTGGTATTTCTTGGTTCTGTTGCTAAATTATTAGTAAAAATGGTTAATTCAGCTGTTGTCTTTTTTTTTTTTCCCACAAGTGACCTACATCTTCTCACTTTAATCTGAATTAAGAGGCACTGTGTTAAGCGCTGAGTTGTGAAAAATAAGGAAATAGAAAGGGCAAAAATATTGCCCATTTAGCATGGCTAATCCGAGCAGAAAAATGTCCATTTAGAATTTTGCAGTGTTCTGATCATGTCTCTATAAAGCATTTCTGTGTAAAAAAAATATTTTACTTAAAAACATATTGTTTCTGATCATATGCTTTGCACACTTCTGTCAAAATTGTTCCTAGTCCTGCTTAGCTGTACTAATTTTGCCTTATGTCTCTGCTGGAGTAGCTGACCACAAAGGAATTGGAACATTACACTTCTCAGTTAATGCCTAAAACATAAGAAGTTCTGCCTCCAGGTTTGTTTTCGTTTGCTTATTTGGTTCGTTTAGTTTTCCCTCATACTATTTATGAGTGGGTCATGGACACTGACATGTATTTGTCTCTGATTTGCCTGAAGACTTCAGTTTGATCTACAGATGCTTGAAAAAGTCCATCTGGCATCAGTACAGCAAACCTACTGATGTTAACCTCTTTTCCCAGGGAAATAAAATTGCATCCTTGCTCCTAATGTTATCTGCTGGTATTTAGGCTGGTCTTGGTTTTCCTTGTGTGTTTGAAAACAAAGGTATAATTTAGATTTATTCTCTCTGGTTGCTGTCGCTATCCATAGATTCTCTGGTGCAACCCATGCACCTGTGTGCTTTAGAGCAACGTTGCCAGTTTGTGGTTTTTTGTGTTTGTGTTTGTCTGGCAGCCCATTCTGTGCTCTGCAGGCAGCCTGGGAACCCTGTTTAAGGGAGCAGAAGCATGGGAGCAGTCAGGAGGATGTAAGGCTTACCTTTGGGGGCTCTTCTAGGACTGCCCTCTACTCTCACACATCCTTCCAGTGCTTAATCATTCACAGCTCCTTTTCAGATGGAGAAACTTGCTCCAAGTCCTTGGTCTCTCCAGACAAGCAGTAAAAGCTCCCCTTGTCTGTGCCAAACCTGGGTAGTGTTGTGCTGCAGCAGCTCCACTGTGGCTGCACCAAACTGGACAGCATTATTTTCAGCTTGTCACCCAAATCAGCTGACAATCCACTTGAATTACTTGCAGCCTTTTAAGATTTCCCACTGGAATTTCTGATTTCTTTGGCTATAGTGGCTTGAATCATACTGAAAGCTCCTGCCTTCCTTTGCTCCTTCCCCTCTTTCTGTCTCTCAATCTTTTGTCAGCCGTCAGCAGAAGTCAGCTCATTGCTGAACCTGAAGCCACTCTCTTGGAAGGTCTGTACTGCAGCTTTGCCTGGAGCCTCTTTCCTGTTTGTCGACCTCTACACAGAGGTATCCTTCCAGTACATCTATTCTGATCAAATTTCCCCAGAAAACATACTCAGGAATGGCAGGAATGTGTTCTCCCACTTACTAATGGACACTCCCATAGGATGGACTTATTTTTATTTCTCCTCACTAGATTTCTTCAAGAGAATGCACACAAATGATATAGAATTGGTCCTACTTCGTCCCAGAAAAAGGTTTTAAATCATATTGCCTTTTTGAAATCCTAGAAGTTTTTTCAACAGCTTTTTAATAATTATTGTAAAAAAATTAAAATTATGAAAAAATATTTGAACAACAATTGGTGTGGAGTTTGATTCTGCTTAAAGGCTTATATCTTATAGCTCTTCTACTCTCCATCCAATATTTCTTACCTTGAGTTTTAAAGGCTATAAAATGGGTGATGTCAGACAGATACATTTCTGCTATTAATTTGCTTAGTTTATTCAATGTAGAATTAATGTCAATGACTGAATCTTTCCCTGTTTGTCTTGTTGACTCTCTTTTGTGAATTTTCAAAGATTACTTCTGAACACAGGAGATGAATAAAGTGTAAACACTCTTCTATTCTCCAGATAGAAGTATACTGGAATACTCATGTTTTATCATTTTAGGTCATAAAACAGGTGGGAATTGTAATATTACTGTAATTAAGTTATATTTTTATTTCCCTTTGCTGGACTGCTTGAACCAGAAGCAGAGGTACTAGGCATGTAATTTTAAAGGATAAATTGTATACCAGCAAGATTTATTCCTTGAAGATACTGTTTCGATATGGTTATTTCCTGTACATATAGAGGTAAAAATCCTGCTCTCTTTGAAGACTTCGGCAAGGAGCTATTCAGGAAAGTGAGTGTTTAAACTACCAGGGCATATATTTTTAAACATTGTTTGTCTGGAAATTTTTGCAGCTTTGAGAATTGAAATTCTCATTCAGGTAACCTACTCTGATGATGTTCAGGTGGAAAAGTTTGAAATGAACATCACAGACAGGGGCTGAAAAGGAGTTGAATCAGTTAAGTATTTCTTGTCATTGTTCATATTTATTTTTTTTTTTGACTCATTTATGAAGAAAAAATGAAACAGTGTGGGGCTTCTATTTTCTTACTTCTAACATGGTTAGCTATTTCAGTCCAATACCTTTGTAACTTCTGATCATCTATTTTCTATTTTCTGTAGGATTTTTTTTTTTGTTTAAATCTGTGTTAATTTTGTAGTTGGGAGTTTTGGAGTCCTTGGCTCAATCACAGCTAGCCAGTATCCCTTGTCAGTGTCCCTTTGGGTGTGTTGCAATCATTCCATCTGGCACCCAGGTACAGTTCCAGGAATAGAGTTCCAAGCTTATCTGATGTGTCCCATCTGCAGCCTTGTGCAGAAATTTTAGCTATTCCAGGAGGAATAGGTTTGTATGTCTTAGTAACAAAACCGTGCTCACAGATACCAAAGGGACATTACTACAAGGTGTTGTGAAGCACAGAACCAGATAACCCCAAGATCTGCCAGAGCAGAGTGCAGAAATGCAGTAGGCTCCAGGAGACTGAATTTTAGTGTCAGACATCCAGTCACATCTCTACAATTACACATATTGTAATAAATTGCTGGAAGATAGGGTTGTTTCCCCATGTTATGCTTCTATGGAAATACTTCCTTGGCTTTGTGATTAATAATTTCTCTAGACAAAGATTTTATTTCTCTGTGGAAGTAAGAGTAAGGCTAGATTGGGCTTAGGGTCTGATTATGAGTCAAAATCTGTTTTGTAATGTTAATTATTTTATGGCTGGAAAATGGCTCAAGGGAAAAAGTCTAGGGAGTGCTGGTCCACTGCCACTGAACATGAACCAAAGTGTGCCCATGTGGCCAAGAAGGCAAATGACACCCTGGCCTGTGTGTGGCCAGCAGGACCAGAGTAGTGACTGTCCTGCTGTACTCAGCACTGGTGAGTCCACACCTCAAATCCCATATTCAGTTCTGGACCTCTCAGTTAAAGAAGGACATTGAGATACTGGAATTGTGTCCAAACAAGGGCAATGGAGTTGGTGAAGGGTCTAGAGGCTAAGTCCCATGAGGAGTTGCTGAAGTAGCTGGGATTGTTTAGCCTAGACAAAAGGGAACTCTGGGGACCTTTTCATTTCTATAACTCCATGAAAGGAGCTCATAGCCAGGTGGAGGTCAGGCTCTTCTTCCAGGCAACCAGCAACAGGATGAGATGATATTACCTCAAGCTACATTAGAGGACATTTAGATTGGACAGTTGGAAGAATTTCTTTATGGAAGGAGTGGCCAGGCATTGGAACAGGCTGCCCAGGGAAGAGTTGAAGTCACTGTCCCTGGAGGTGCTCAAGAAGCAATGTGGGACTTAATGCCATGGTCTAGATGACAAGGTGGTGATTTGTCAAAGGTTGAACTTTATGATCTTGGAGGTATATACCACCCTAAATGATTCTGTGATCCTTCTGTGTTCACTTAACCCCTTTTTCCTTTCAGTAAATCAAAAAAACAAACAAATGAAAAAGCTTTTCTAATAAATATTAAAATACAGATTTAGATAATCTAACAAAATTAAGGTAGGGCATGTAAATGCAAATTATTTATTTATAACTTTGGGATTAGGATTTAAAGTGTATTTGTAAGATGACAATCACACACTAATGCTTGTCCAGTAGTCATTGAGTCTGTCTGGCAGGTGTAAGTGCCAGAATCAATTCTAGCGGAAGTGGGTGTGTCATTTCTTACTTTATTTCTGCAACAAAATGTGTGATGAAATATTTATAGAGACATATGCTGTACTCGAAGGGGTTAGTTAACTGTTTACTTTCTTGAGGGGTAGGTATACAACCCTTCCTGCAACAGAATATTCAGAGACATCAGGAAAATGAAATGTAAAGCTTTTTTCTAAGCCCATTACAAACAAATATCAACTCTTGAGCTCTAGAAATGTAAATAGGAGCTGAAACGGGTAAAAGTTGTGTGCGATTATGCTGTGTAAATGGGAATAGCAAATCTAAAACTGCATTTTCAATAGATGTTTAATTTGGATTCTGCAGTATATAGTTCAGAGATGGCTTTGTTTCAACCCTAATTAGTCCAGGTTGAGTAAGGTTACCTATGAAAGGTTGAGTCCAAGCTGCCTGTGAAATCTGCATTTGGGTTCATATGAGACATCTAAATTATAAGTGCACTTGTCCTAGGTTGCATACAGTCAATGGAAAGGGAAGTGCTTCTCAGAGGCTTCGACTTGTCTAAGGTCTAAATATTCTTCTCCACTGCCTGGGGCAATTATGTTTCTCATTCATGTAAGTGCTTAAAATACAGCAGTGTGACCCTAGGCCTAAGGACTTGATGCTCTCTGAAGAATTAATAGTGGTTTTCTTTCTCTTGTTTCTGTCATTCATGAAAAAGAAAATGTGGTTGCCATGTAGCCTGAATTAGAATTACCTAGAATTACTGTTCATGAAACAAAATACAACACTGGCTTCATTTCAGATGTTTATTATAGCATGTAGTATTTCTTTCCTTAGAAGCTTTTGCCTCTTTTATGTCCAGCAATGTGTGGTGTTATTGGCAGTGAAAGAGATTTTCAGTGATCACCAGTGTTCAAAATATGGAAGCTGTAAATGGAATATGCAGTCACATCTTCCTGCTGAGAAATGGTTGTGTGCATCTCTGCTCAGGAGGAAACAAGGGCTAGAAAATTAAGAATGTGATAGACTAGCACTGAAATACAGCAAGAGTATCCTGTGTGAGCTCAAGGGGTACCATTCCTGCTGTCGTACAACATTCACTTGGGTTTCTTTTCATTGCCTTTGCTGCAGAGTGATTTTAATGATGGATGTTGCTATTTTGTATAAGAAAAAAAAAAAAGAGAATGGAAGAACTGGAGTAAGAAAATCAGATTTAGAGAAGGGGAGGGGAGAGGAAAAAGGCAGGAGTAAAGGAGAAAGTCATGGCTTGGAATGGGAACATATGAGCTGTTTTATGAAGTAGTCAGCAAACTACTAGATGGTTCAGAAAATAGTGTCATCCTCTGGTTGTCTGAAGTTGCCAAATATTCAGTGTTCTTATGTCAAGTATCCAATAGAGTGAATCTGTTATTTTTCATAAAAGATATGAGATGAGTTACTGTATTACAAGGTCACAAACTGCTGTTTGGGTGCCAGATTATGAGCACTCTGGAAAAGCAAAACCTTGAGCACTAAATGAGCTATAAGTAACACACTGAAAGACAGTATATTATGGACTGGAATCATTTTGTAAAGAGTCACTGAAAAAAATCTTATGAGATCCTAAAATAAGTATTGTTTGGGGAAAAAAAACTTTTTAAAGTTAATTTATCTCATTATCTCATAACGAGTCTTTACAGTCCTAGATTTGAATAAGCTTTCTCATATTTGTAATTGTTGTTTTTCAGAACAAGTGTGCTTCCATGACTTCTTTATAGATTTCAGGAAAAAAATATTATGGTTTTATGTATATATTCTTTCAAGCAATATGTACACACAAACATCAAAGCAAAACTGGAAGGATTATAGCTCTAGCTGAATTTATGTTAAAATCTTACACAGTGTAAGTTAACACTGTCTGTTGGTTACAATTTTCTTCTTATTTTCATTTATAACTTTTTGGGCTGTTACTTCATTAAGAGTAAAAAAGGGAATAAAATCTCCTACTAGTCATTGCCATTGATTTTCCATCCTGTTTTTATATGATATCATTTGTTTTGTAAAAAACAAAATAAGAGCTTGTACTTGTATCAGTAAGATACCAGTTTACGTAATTTGCTACTAGTCTCACTGTTCTTATCTGTTGTCACATCAGCCTTGCGTACCAGGAAAATACATTTTGGCTTCACCACGGTGTTTACTGATGACCCTAGTTTACTCAAGTTATTTGACATTTAGATACTCTTTTAATCCTTGTCCTGTTTTTTTATAAGCTCATGGTCTTTATGTACTGCCCCTGAGAGCAACAACACCAAACCAACTGCAGTATGAATATTAACGTATTTACTAAGACAATAAAAACATTCTGAATTAGTTTTTCTGCAGCTAAAACAGTTTATTTTCTGCAAACTTTCTTGAGTGTTTGCTAAGGCCTGGCAGTCCACAGGCTATCAAAAATGGATGTAAATATGTGTGGGAGTACAGAAGAAGTAGGAAGCTTTTTTGTCATAGGAAAAATTATTTGGCAGGAACAAACTCTTTGAATTAGTGCCAACCAGATTATATTGGTAGGAGAGGTCACATAATAGTCCAAAGCTACCAAAAGAGGATAGATGTAAGAAAGAAATGTGTTTTTCTCATGTTTTCGGGGATGCAAATGATGTGCACTTGTGTAGGTCAAATATCCTCAGAAGCATTAGAGTGGCTGCCTATGGAGTTTGGGATCACTTCTTCACTAAAACTGACATAATGGAAATTTGGCAGATGCTCTAGTTTGATTAATGCAATTATTTTGTTTATCTAAGTAAATAAGATTACTTTTTGATGAAGTTTGCCTTAACACTTGTATTGACCTGATTTAATTGAACAAGTGTACAAGCAGATGCCAGTTAATGAAGTCTGCATCCTGTTGCGTATCTTTATTCTGTGGCTAGTAATACTCCAAATTTATGTCAGTGACAAAGTAAAAGTGCTGGTTGAATGGTAAGCACTAACAAATACAAAAATATTGTATCTGTAGTACACAATATAAATGATGTTTCTTTTTTCATAAGAAATACAATAAAATCTGCATAGCAGGCTGACAGCTCTACTGCCCTCAGCTATCACATACATCCCCTAGCTTTAGCCAAGTTGTATCATTGCTTTTATACAGATATTCATTGTGTCAGCTGACATTTTACTGCTTTCTATTTTTTGCAGCCTGAAATGGCAGTCAGTGATTCTGAAAAAAAAGAGGTGTTTTCACCTGCTACCCCCAGCAAAGGCATTAAGCTGAAGATGTTTGCTATTTCTTAACCAGGAAAATCATTTTTTAAACTAATTTAGTAAGACTATAAATTTTCTATGAGCAGGAAATTAACCAACCTTGTATTTTCACCACATACTCCAGTTGTCGTGGACTGATGTTTTACTGAATGGGAAGCACTGAAATGGTAACATACCTCTAGGAATGAGGTGATTCAGCCCTTGAGTTCAATACACAGGTAATTAGGAATTCCTTTGTTTACCTTTCTTTTTATATTGTATGTATAGAGAAAAACTCTCTGTTCTGCATCCGCAGGGTGTCAATTATCTCTAATTCAACAGTGGTTTATGTCTCAACATTTGAAGTGAAGAGCAAGGTTTTTCTGAAAAATTATTTCAAGCGTATTAAAGTACATTAATATATGAACAGCCTCTGAGCATGTTTCCTTTCATCTTCTGCATCGTCTGATGCTTCATAATGTGTATTCCAGACAGAATCAATTTTGTAAATGCTAAATAATGAAATTAGGTTTGTGAATATTAGTTGATTAATCATTACAACTGTAGCAGCGCATTGGGATATTACTGTGTTGAGATTCATGCAGAGTGACATCATACTGGATCTTGTTACCTTTTTGGTGAGAAAGGGAAATGAATGTGTTTGGTGTTGTTTGGTCTAGCAATGGTGTTTATTTACAAGGGAAACACACAAAAGCAAGAGTATTTGAAAAGTCTTGTTTTCCTGATCCCATTGTGTGGATACAAGAGAAATCTCTTTTGTTTTCCGAAACAAATAGGTCATAAGCACTCCACCCAAAACCCTTTCTGTGGGTCTTGGCTTTCTCCCAGGACTGCATGTGCAGAGGTCTCCTCACTGATGGTGCAAGTGTCAGTGCAAGCCTAGAACAGTATTTGACTTTCTCCCACATGAGCTCCTCTTCTCTAAACTGGTAAGACATGGATTTGGTAGGTGGACCACTCAAGTGGATGAAGAATTGTCTGGGTGGTCTCACTCAGCTGCCCAAGGGCCCAGTGACATTCCTCAGGAGTCACTGTTGGGACCTGCACATCACATCCAGGGCTCCATCAAAAGCAGCATGTCCAGCAGATCAAGGGATGTGATTTTCCACCTCTACTCTGTCCCCAGAGTGCTGCATCCAGCTCTGAGGCCACCACTACAAGAAAGACAAGGAACTGTTGGAAGGAGTTCAGAGGAAGGTCAAAATGGTCAGAGGGATGGAGCACCTCTCCTATGGAGTAAAGCTGATGGAGTTGGGACTATTTAGCCTGAAGGTTTCAGGGAGACCTTATGGGACTTCCTGGTACCTAAAGGGGCCCATGAGAGTGCTGGAGAGGGACAGAGTGCAAGGATGTGTAGGGACAGAACCAGGGGCAGTGGCTTCAGACTGGAAGAGGGTAGATTGATATTGGATATAAGGAGGAAATTCTTTCCTCTGAGGGTGGTGAGGTGCTGGAACAGGTTGCCCATGGAAGCTGTGGGTGCCACATCCCTGGAAGTATTGAAAGGTTAGGCTAGATGGGCTTTGAGCAGTCTGATCTTCTGGAAGGTGTCCCATGGTGAGGGGGAGGGGGGTTGGAATTAGGTGGTCTTTAAGGTTCCTTCCAACACAAACCATTGAGTGATTCTATGATTTTTACTATGGTCCTTTCTGCTTTTCATATGTGTATTTATGAAGATACTAAATCTCCAACATCTGCATTTTCAAATTGTTTCAGGCACTGGTATGGCACATAACTTATCCTGCCTAACTGAATCATGTGAAAGGTGCTGCTCTCCTAATGTTTCAGCTATTTCTATTCTTTCTTCAGAAGTCTGGGTTCTCTAGTGAAAAGCATAACTGCAAAAATACTGTATCTCCATTTGACTGGAATACTTGCCAGGCTTCTTAAGGAAAATGCACTCACGTTTGGGGTTTTTTTTCTCCAGCTTCAGTGAAAATATATGACGTAAATATTTTTAGGGTCAATATCTATTGCATATAGGTGTCATTCTGGGTTCTTTTCATTTATACTGGTTTAAAATCTATCAGCTACTGACAGCATGTCATGTTACAGCAATAGATAATCAAAATATTTGCATCTTGCATTGCCAAACGAGAGAGAGCACAGCCCCCCAAGCCAGGCTGACTTCATTGCAACAGAATATTTGTATTTCCAAACAGTTTCCATCTCTGCTGCTTGCATTATTTCTAAACTGTAACTAAATTGTACATATGCAGACTGGTAAAAATCAGTTGTGGTGCTTCCTGCAAAGCTGTATCTTCTTGTGGAGTGACAGCTACACAAAGTGAATGGGATTTCATCATTATGGTTGGAGGTCCTAGTAAAAACTGCACTGCAGGTTTAACATGTTAGGGCTGAATTTTTATGTTTTTTTGATTGTTCCAATTTTCTTCTGAGGCAGAAAACAGCAAAGACTGTTGGAAGTTACTTTGTAGTTTAGAACTTGCTGGACCAAGATTGCTGAAGAATTTCTGATTGAAACTTTCTGGTAACAACTTCACAGTTAAAGTGATCAGTAAAGGGAAAGTGTATACACTTCAGAATATTTTAGTATGTTTTGAGTAAAAGTTGTCAACTTCTTCCTTGCATATGAAGAGTAAAAGAATAAAATGTTCAGTAAAGAATTAATTGATCAGTAAAGATGCAATATGTGAAGACTAAAAGAACAAAATGTTCAGTAAGGGTGCTATATTCAGAATAGAATTACTTTTTTTTAGAATGGATTTTTAAAAATTGCTTAGAAATAGTTTGTCTAATCCATCTGAAGGAAGTTTCAGAATCCTGGCAAAGTTGTGATGTATGTTGTTTATGAAGGCAGCAAATAAAGAAATGCAGTGACTGCATCAGATTAGTTTGGTTGCAATCTACTGTGATTCATTCCTTGATAATGAATGTTTTAATTATTCTCAACAGTTATCCTGAGGCCCTTTGGAGGGACTGGTTTGAAGTATATATAATTAAAAGGAAAGTCTCCAAACTACTAAGTACCATTTCCTTAATGCTGTATGCATAAATATCCAGGTGGTGAGACCTGAATAAATCAGTGAATACTCCTCCTCCTGTAATTCAACATTAAAATATACAGCAGTATAAGCCCATGGAAGCTTGCCAGAAAGAGAGAGATCAGTAGCCATTAACCTTTTTTAACTGCATGTAAATCTTAGAACAAAATGCAGAATGCTTCTAGTTGAACTTCAGAAGTCTTTTAGTCTTTTTCCTCTTCCTTCTTTTGAATTTATGGTTCTCATAAACCTGAGTCCAGGCAGCTCAGATAATATGTAAAAACCTGAGCATATTGATAAAATTTTGAGCATATTGATAAAATTTTTAGGTGGCTTCTAAGGTCTGTATTTTTTTCAAGGCAGGGGATTATATTTGCTACTTGTATATTTTAGAGAGGTTTAGATTAGTGTGATTTAAACTGGTTACATCTAACAGTGAATAAACACAGTTGATGGACACAAGAATGGCAAAAGCCAGCAAACAGGAACCAGCAAAATTTCCAAGATCACTCCTGCAGAATTCCATGACTGCTTGTTATTCACAGCATTTTCAGAAGGAAGAGAAATGGTTATTAAAACACATTCACATAAATACAAGTACTGACTTGTGGAAAAAGATTGATCCCAATGCCTTAAAATGTTCTATTTCAGTTTCTGCACTGTTATATCTGTGTGAATTCAGACTAAATCCACAGCAGAGAAATAAGGAGAAATCTATTGCCCTGTTCTGATAATACTGTAACAAAGGTAATCTAAAAAGCACATAGTGGCAGAAACAAGTATGAGGGAATATATTTAGAGGAAGAAATATGATTTCCATGGAAGGAGAATTGTGTTTAAAGGCAGAGATCAAATTAGATATACTCAGAAACAAAAATATGGCAAAAAAGGATAAAGCTCCAGTGACATAGACCATGTAATGGACAACTGTAGGTTGAATACTAAAAAGAACAGAATCAATAAATGAAGAATTTGCCTGAGCAGAAACACGGTTTATAGAAGGAGGAAGAAATATCTAGCAGGCAGAACACAACATAAAAAGCCAATGTTTGCCCTGAAATAAAGGGAGCATAGATGTTTAATTTTGGGTTGCATTTAGTCTTGTATCATGGCATTCTACATGAATCATTATTTTATTGTTTAGTGGGAGAAATTAACATCTCCTTTACACAGGAGTTCAACCCCACCAGAGCCTGTAGAGTTCCAGTGGCATCCCATTAGTTGAATCTGGCTCATTGTAGGTAAATTGTCTGTCTGAGCTCAGTCCAGAATCTGAATCACATGACAGAACTAGTTTAAAATTGGCAGATCTTCTGCTGGTGCTTTGTTCTAATGACTGCTTATCTGGACATGGACATGCCAGAGGTCTCAATTAAAGCTGTGAATGTGCTTTCATCGTATCTAAGAGTGTAAGACTATCAGTATTTGAGTGTAAGCTTCACACTCTCACTGTTGTTCCAGGATTTTGTCAATACTTTCTTCCAGATGATGCTTCCTTTCAGTCAAATGTAAGCATAATCCTTGAATGCCAGAATGAGTGTACTTAAAATAAAACATCATCCTGACATGATGATGTAGAAACAGTCTGAAAGCAGAAGCTACTAATACCTGCCTTGTAACTTACACCTTGGATTTGCAAGGTGTTGGGATGCTAAAGAAGTGTGTTAGCTCTGCTTTGTTGTTTTCTCTCTTCTTCATCCTCGCATGAGCTCTTCCCTGTAAATCAGTCACACTTGGATCCTGGTACTGGGGCATTAGACCACTCCTAGGAAACTCTGCAGTTTAAATCACAAGAGCACAAAGGGCTGCAGCTCCTGTCTCCTGACTCATTAGGCTGTACAAACTGCACCCTCAAAGCAGGGTCTTGTCTCCCTTTCTCATACTCCTGAGCCTTTATATCCCTTTTTGGTCAGGCAGCCCATCAGCCCAATGGTGTCTCCACAGGCTGCATCAGCACAGCTTGCTGCTGTCATCCCTCCAGTATCTGTAGACTTTGTGCACATGATTTCACTGCTCTTGAGGTCTGTGTTTTGGCTTCCAAATGCACTTGTGTGCAGTGTGAGGTACACACTTGAACAGGATTGCTGTATATAAGTAGTTTTGTGGCTTGGGCCCTAAGTGTGCTTGGAAAAGTCACACAACTTCTGAGACTTCTCTTTAGTTCAGATTTTCTGGTTTTAACACAGTACATCATCTGAAATAAACACCTTGAATCTTTCATTAGTGTCAATCAATGACAGCAACCAAAAAATCAAATCAACATTAGTTAGACAACTGATGCCTCTAAATAGAATTAATTTTTTTTCCTAATAAATAAGAAAAAAAATCTGTTTAAAGTATTCTAATGATTTCCCATTAAAATCTGGACAATTTCTTTTCATGGAGCTTCTCTAAGGAGTTCAAGATCTCTCCATCTCCTGTTACTCAGTTTGAAAGAAAACAGTACATGTAGTGCGTGGATGGAATCACCATACTCTCCATTTTTCATGTCACTGAGCTAAACAAGCTAGTGTTTTATTTAAAAGACAAGTTCTCTCTTCCCTCGGGCTTTCATTAGCCCTTCCCCTGCACTTTTCCAAGCTGAAGTTTTTGAAGAAAGGTGACCAGAACTTTCCAGCGTATTTTAGAGAAAAATTTAACTGGCACCTTGTGCAGTGGCACTTTGACTTCCATCGCCTGCTACATGCTAGGATTACAGTAGAATCTTTCACATATGCATTTCACTGACAATTTCTAGTTCTCTTGTAACTGTCCAAAGTAACCAGCTTCATCATCTATGATTTCTACTGACTCATCAGCTATTCTTTTTGTTTTCAGTCCCTGGGCACACAACTTTCTTCTTCTATGTTCTCCAATTTCAAATAATTTGATTTCTTTTGACTGAAAGAAGATTTTAACTTAGTAGAGTAACTGAAGTGCACCCCAAACTATGACAGTCAGAGAAAATCTAGTCTTATGAAGGGCAAGGGATTTTCCAGAGTTTTCAATGTAATTTGTTGTTGTCTTTAATGGAAACACCCAAATAACATTGCATTTTGCAGGCTTTTCAAGACTATCCTTGCAAAGAAATGTCAATTGATTTTGAAAACTTGAAGTATGTAAAATAAATACTTCTTCTCCAATAAACAATCTTGCCTAGTGATATTTTAAAAATCATTTCTAATTAAATTAGCCTTCTAGAATTCATAGCTGCAGGTAAAGGTTTTGAAATTATATCTTCAACCCTTCATGTATTTCAGGTGATTTATGAATGATCACAAATTACTTTTTTTGAAATGTTGTCTATAAATCAGAACCTTTTTAAAGCCTAGGTAGGACTGCCATGTTACAGTGTGGCAGGAAGACACTGCATATCTCTGTCTCATATACAGTAGTATGGAACCAGGATTTAGAGACTGCATGCCTGCATGTACAAATGCATGTATAATCTGTGCTCCTGGTAGGAAAGATAAATTCTTTATATTTGTATTTGGTCATTATGTAATCAGATACCCACTTTATTTATCCATTTGCAATATGTCTACCATGTCATGCTATTGTAGTAATAATGCATGTATCAATAACTCAAACAAAGGCCTTTTGCTAAGCATAGAATAAATCACTTAGCTGGGGAACAGAGTCTGAGTTCAAAGAAAGTCAGTTCTTTTTTTAGTGTAAACACATTTGTTGCAGTTACTTGTAAAAGATAATCAATCAGTCGTGTTTTTCAAATGCATCCATTTCAGTAATTACAGACAAATTTCTGAGATCTCTTTTCCCACTATAGCATCAGATGTTTTTATGTGTTTAGTATCCAGCAGCTTCTACTCTGAAGGTGGGCTTCTGGATTTGGGACCATAGGTCCCTGGTCATATAGGAATGTATTCTTTGTGAGATGAACCTGGAAAAACATGAAAGAGATAATGTAAAACTAGGTTATATCACACATAGATGTACATTTAGTTTCTGAGTTAAGAGATATGGGCTACTTTATGTTCTTGTTTTGTACAATTAATAATTTGGTAACTCTGCTTCTGCTCGTAGCTGAAAATTGCAAATCTAATTAGATAAATACTGTAGTAGGTGTCACGAAAAGTAGCCAATAGTGGAGAAAAAGTATTTGTTTGAAATAAAATAAATAGAAAAGGAATCAAATTTGAATACTTGATTCAAGTGGAGAAACAACTATGTTTATCTTGTCCAATGATCTATATTGGCATGCAATATGGTTTTAAGTATATCTTTATCATCTAGCAGAATTTGAACTATTTACAGGACCGTGTACAAAGTTTGATATTTGGTATTAAGCAGAGTCATTTTGTCTGCATACTGTGAATAAAACCAGGTGACATAATAGCAAAATAAACATTCTTAAAATTTGAACTGCTAAAAGAATATTTCTGTAGTTTTAATAGACACTTTAAAATAAAATATTTCCTCTCTTACTGGCACGATCTGTGTGTATGAGATAACGTAACCAACTTTGCATTTGATGTGAACAGTGCGACCTCTTGATTTGAGATTACATTGCTCTCCCAACAGTTGTCAGATTTCAGCTTTTTCTGATCATATCGCCCTAGAAACCCTCCACAGTCCCTTTCTGACATACATTTTATAACCCCAAAGATTCCAAAGACTCTTTGCCATGGAGAGCAGCAGCCTCACAGGGACTGGGCAGACAGAGGTCTGCCAGAAACACGGACCTAGAGCTGGCATCTAGTCCCTTGCACAGCAGCAAGCAGCATTTCCTGCCGCCAGGCTTGTGAGGCAGCAGCCGGCTGGGTGACAGCAATTTGTCCCCGGACACAGCAGCACATCCAAGAGCTGCACTGTCAACAAGTGGCCCAAAATCCAAGACTATAGATGTATGTGAGACAGGTGGAAAAGCTGCGCAAGGAGTTGTGGGATTAGAGATTCTACAGGGGAGGTTATAATTGCCTATAATTGCTGTGTTGTTGTGTTGTGTTGTGTTGCGTTGCGTTGTGTTGTGTTGTGTTAAAAAGCACCATTTTAACTGGTATTTAACCAATTTAAAATCTTTCAATAGGCAAAATGCACTCAAATAAAATGTGAATGGTGTTACAGTTGAAAAATGAGGTCAAGGATCCCCTATTGATCAATTCATCAGGAGATGGCCTTCGATGATTCTAGGTCCCTTCTGACACAGGATATTCTATGATTCTGTGAACTTAAATTGGAAAGAACACAGTTCTGCTGTTGAGCTCCAACCTAATTTAAATTTACATATGTATCTATCATCTTCAAACAATGTTTTCACTTGGAATAATGTATTGCTTGTGTTTATTTGCTAACTTCACAACTATAAAACAGATATTTTAGCTATCTGATTCATTGCCATGTCATTGACTTCAAAGGCATTTTGCCTCCTCTTCACAAAAGTCTGTTTTCTTCATGATCTTACTCATGCTATGCATGTACAAGTATCAAAGGTAATAATTAGACACATCTGCTTACATTTGCCAGGAGCAGATGCTAGACAAATTAAAGTGAACGTGAGTACCACTCAAAATCATTAAAGTGACTCTAAAATAATTTCTGAAATTTGACAGGCAAGTAAAATATTCCACATGGACATATTTGTGCTATTTGCAAAAATCTCATGTTCAAAATCATCTTCACATGCAGTTGAATCAAAAATGAATTGTGTAAATGTTTCAGGTTGAAACTTCTATTCTCTTTCCCCTGGGAAAGATAAGTTGTCAGCCCTTACAGCAATGCTTATTAACACCACAGGACAGTCACATCATCTCCTGAACAACACTGCACAGTCCTAAATGACTTTGTAGCATGCTCCAAGAAAATAAAGACACAAGAATGCCTTCATGAAGTTAGACCTGAAATCTGCCTTTCTTGGTATTCAGTTCCCTGCTGTGGGCAGTCATGAATGCTCTAGCATAGTATAAAAGTAGGGTGAAAATAAGTTATGTTATTTCTCTGATATTCTTCCATCACCAAACTATGAAACTGCTCAGGGTTCTCCCTGGGACATCTGCTTATTTTTGGTGTCATCAGTGGGCAAGAACCACCTGGTTTAAACATACATCTACATCTACATGTGTGAAAATAGAGTATCCTTTGTTTAGAGCCCAACATCTGGTAATTTCTTTTGCTGGTCTCTGCTTCTTACAAATGAGGAGGAGTGAATAGCTGTTGAACTCCTCCACAACATTATTACAGATATGTGCAGTTTATCTCTTAATTGCTTCTTTTGTAGGCAGAAAAATCCTTGCATGCTTAGTCTGGTTTTATATGGAGCTTGGTGCCTTTCATTCCCCTTGCTGCAGTTCCTTGTACCTTGTTGTGCCCTGCCCTGGTGGGGACAAGGGGTTGAAATGTACTTGGTACTCAGTGTGTAAGTAGAGTAAAATGATGCAGTGCAGTGAGTTTTCCTTTTTCCTTCAACACTTTCAGAAACCATAGAATGGCTTGGGTTGGAAGGCCCTATAAAGATCATCTGGTTCCAACCCTGGCACCATGCAGAGATGACACTCACTAGATCAGGTTGCTCAGAGCTCCATTCAAACTGGTCTTTCTCTCCTTTCCAAATAGTCATAAAGTTTGTTTATTTTGACTTTACAGAATACTGAGCTGATTTATTCATAAAAATGCTGGTTAATACCACAATTTTTGTTATTTCCTGAGTGGATATAGTTAGCTCAGAACCTACAATTAATCCATTGTTAGGACTGTTTCTTGTTTCTTGTCCATGTACAGTACTTTGCATCAGCATTGGGTTTTTTCTGTTTTATCACTCAGGAACACAGAATGCTACTGTCCCTCTGCACCTCCTCACACTCACACCTCTCATTTTTACTACTCAAAGAAGTATTGTAGCCAATCTAGGTACCTCAGTGTTCCTCTTCTGTCTATCATGTTTATGAGGATGATTGAAGCCTGCACAAATCCTCATTCAGGTCTGCAGGTGACCTCCCACTACTGCAAAAACTGCTGGGGGTCTTTGTTTCTTGTCTTATACCTGGTCATTAGCCATGTAAATGTAAAACATTCTTGCTTTACAAGGCTTTCTTTTAATATTATTTGATGATTTTAAGTAAGTGTTTATGCCTTTAAAAGATGGATGCTTAGGCAGTTTTGTCTTGCTTATTTATTTTGCTTTTCTTGTATATCTTCTTAGCTATTATCTTCTCTTTTGGATGAGACTTCTTATTTTTGAAGTACATCTTTTTAATTGTAATAAAGTAAACATTCTGGGGTTTGTTTCTCAGCAGTTGCTTTTGATATTTAAAAGTTCATATTATCATGACTATAAACAATCTTTTCTCAAACTTGAAGCAAGCAGGCTCATTTTTAATTTTTTGAAATCAAATACTGTTTTTATGTTAATTTAGTATTTTCTCAGTTTTAAAACTGAATTTCCCAATTCCATCAGGATTATTGAGCAGTGTTACTGTCACAGCATTTTTTCCCGTGACTTGCACATTGCTCAGAACACAGTCAGGGGTATCTTGGCTTGTTTCAGCTTTTAGCAAAAGCTCCTCCATGAATCAGTCATTTGTGGTGTCATTTAGTCTCTGCATCACACCCCAACCTGACATTTACCCAGTCTCTGTGGGGGTGATTGAAGTTTCTGATTACTAATTTGTTTTCTTGTTGTCTTTTAAATCTCTGTTGGTACCTCACTCACATTGCTGTCATCCTGATTAGGGAGTGACAGGTTTTCTAATACTTCTGTACTCCTGGTGTCTTAATCCATAATGTGCAATATTCAGAATAATTATCTGATGCAAAACATTCTTTAACATGCACTGCATCCTTTTTTTCTTGCCTATGTAGTTTGCAGTTTCCACTATCTACCTTTCCTTTCATCAAATCTCTGATGCTCGTGTTAGGTCAATATTCTCTCTTAAAACTAATTTTCTTCATTCTTTTATCTAATTTAAAACCTGTAGCATTTCAATACTAGGATGCATATATTTGATCTGGTTGCTAATTTTTCTATGCTATCTTTAAATGGTATTTTTGGGCACAGAATGATCTTAACTTGTGTCCAACATGAGTTTTATGAACTTCTGACCTATGTTTCTTCTCAAGGATATAAAACTTTTTACAGTTTCACCCCACTGTGATATATCTACAAGCTTGATTTTATTCTACACCTGTCTAGGTTTCCTCTAGTCTTTAATTTAATCTTCTTCTTTGGTGACCTTCCTGGTTTTTACTTACAGCAGCTTTATCTGAATTCCATTTTTGCTGTAAAGACTTTGTACAAAGTGTGTCCAGTTCCTGATGAGTCTAAACCCTCCATTCCTACACCATTGTCTGAAGCCAGCATGAAAGACACTGCTGGAGCAAGAGCAGGAGTAGATAGTCAAGGATACAATTTTCATATTTGGAAGGTCACCTGACCATCCTAACTGATGAACTCTGCAAAATACTAATCTCTATCTGAAAGCAATGGTATATAATGTACCTTGCTCACGCTGATTTACACAGCCTTTGAAATCAGTGTGCCCACCTAGCATAGATGTATATGATGAGTTTTGCTGTGAGTGCACATTGCTGGATCGTGTCTCACTTCCCAGCCGCTGGCATCCTCCTGTCCTCCTTGGGGCTGCTCTCAATCCATTCTCCATCTAGCCTATATTTGTGCTTGGGTTTGCCCTGATACAGGTACAGGGCCTTTCACTCAGCCTTACTGAACTTCATGAGGTTTACACAGCAGGGAAGGTAATTATCCACTGCAGGATCAGTTTGCTCTAAATATCCTGAGTAGACACAGAGCCCTGGACATGCCTGCCTTTACAGACCATACTGTTTGTGGCTTAAGGAGTTAGGCAACTTTGCAGTTTGAAACGCTCCTCCTTTTTCATTTTGCTATTGCACGTTTTGATTCCCTTCTGAAAGTTATTAGCAGATCTTTGCAGGATGTTCAGATGCCATACAAGAGGTGAGACTCTCCTTCAGCAGGATATTTCTCTGTAAAGTCACTCACAGCCTTTAAAGAACACTGTCAGAAGGGCACGCTCTCTTCCATTTCTTCCACAGGTCTCTCTACAGCAAGAAGTTTGTGTGGATGTTAAATATCATGTATGCTTGCAATATTTCCTCATGAGTGCAGCATTTGGGGGGGGGGGGTTGTCCATTTATTTATTTTGTGCTTTGGTGAGTTTCATGAGCATTGCTGTGTCACAGGGTGAGTTTATCCTACCTGCAGTAATGAGTTGTTAGTAAATGCATGTTTTCCTTTTCACTTAGCATGCACCCTAATTTTGTTACTACAAGATGTAGTTGGACTCAGCATTACTGATGGAGTGAAAGGAAGATGTGAGAGAAGCTGGCAGTGTGAGTGACATGTCTGGAAAGAAGGGAGGAGGCAGCAGAGGATGGTTCAGGCATCACCTTTGCAATCCTCAGCCACTGTGGATAAATCTCTTCCAGTTCATTGCCTTGCTTTGAAATGAACAGATAAATGCCTGATACAAATGAACTACCTTCTTACATATAAAGAGCCTCACAGAAGGCAGAGAGGCTGTGGGCAGCCAGGGCCCATCCCATCCCCAGCCCAGAGCAGGGCGGCTGGGGGACAGCAGGACAGCCCAGCCCTGGGTGTGGGCACCTCTGGGGCTGGGGACGAGTCATGGGCCCACAGTGGGCTGAGCTTGGTTGGGCCCAGGGCAGCCTGGAGCAGGGCTGTGGGAGCTGGAGACCAGCCCTGCTGGAGACCAGCCCTGCCATGGCATTGGTGGGGCAGGAGTTGATGGAGCCAGGGGCTGATCTGGACCCCTGAGCCCTCAGCTCTGGCAGGGTGGGGGGATGCCCTCCAGGCCCGGTACTGAAAATACACAGATTATGTTTTAGATTTAGCATAGCTAAAGCATTTGATGGCTAATGTGTTCTTGCTGTCTTTCTCAAAGAGAGTTTTGTTCACTGTGTCTGTCTTGAATGGTTTTCCTGGAAGAATACCTGCTCTTTCAGATAATCACAGACAGCAAGTAGAATTTTGGGTGTCAGCCTTGCTGCGCCACTGCCAGTGAGATTGAGATTGGCTGGCTCCCAGAGCCAGCAAATGGATAGGTAGGAAGATGAGAAAATTAAAGAAATTCTTCCCACAGTGGAGTAAATATTGCTCTTTTTTTTAACCAAAAAGTGTGGATGTGAATAGATATATATTTTCATTGAAGTGCATGTATCCCTCAGCTCTCTGTTCCTAAATATAGTTTTGATTTTTTTTTGTGGACTCTGGAGTGATTAAAAAAAAATCTACTTCTTTAATGCCTTTACAAAGGTCTTTTCACAATTCTGTGGTGACAAACAGTAAACTTTTCAGTGTGAAATACTGTTTACTGAAAAGCTTTTTGAATGTTTTTCATGTTTAATCACAGCAAATAAGAGGGGCATGGAGCTATATATTTATGGTCACAGTATTTAAAATACATCTTTAACTGTAAAATATAGCTTTAGAGTCTGTGCTGGGACACATTGCAGACACTAAAAGAGTTCATACGTTCAATAGTATAAGTTGGAAGGCCTGAATAAATATGACAGATAATATCAACTTAAAGGGCTTTATCAGAGGTTTTGTTTTTTTTTTCCTTTGAGATTTTGATTGATAATTCAAGAAATGCAAAGGAAAGATATAAGATTATGTATTTATGGAAAGAACAAAGTAGAAGTGTGAGATGTCCTTCATTCTCTAAAATGGGTACCTGGTATATCCCAAATTTTTAACGTCTTCATATCTCCAAATTAAAAAAAGTAAACCTACAGCTTTAAGATTGTAGGGCAGTAGCTCACTTCTCCAGCTCACTGGTGGAGTAACATCCTGTTGCTGTGTAGGAGGCACAATCCATTAGTTATCAGTTCCCATCTCTCTAAGGTCAGCTGCCTCAGTCGTGGGAACTAGCTGACAGCTGATAGAAGTTAATTTTTTATTCCCTGTATGTTGTTAGCAAGATTCCAATTAGTGCAATTAAATGTACCTGTTTTCTTGAGGCCTTGTTGGCTCTAAAATGTGCTTCTTGAAACAAGTTCAGTGAATCACTTAGCCTAGCATTATTTTTCTTTTGTATGTCTTTTTTTTTTAAGGGTACTTGATGGTATTTTTTCTGTCTTGATCTCTTTTAGAGTTTTCAAGAACAGCATCTATAGATTTTACATTTCTATTCCTCCTTCTTAGGAGGAATAGAAATACTGAAATTCTTGCTCTGTCTATCCAGCAGCAAGTGGATTATGATGGTAATATATCACAAATTCTTTGGACAGCTCTTCAAGGATGTAGCATAAGACCATACTTTTTTTTGTTAACTTTTTGCTCTGGGTCAGAGAGTATTAAACCCATAAAAGGTATGTGTTGGTTTTCCTTTAATCGCTCCTTCGGGAATAGAAATTCCTGATTACTGAGAAGCCTGTGGTGTTGTAATACCTGTAATACTCTGAATCAGAAAAGGTATGTTTAAATATTCTCTCCCCACCCTCATCTGTTAGAGATTAACTAGCCCAGGCTGTCTTTGTATTGTCTTATGTCCCTGAACTTAAATATTTGCAGGAACTTGTCCTTTCTCTATATTCCCCTTCCAGAGCTCACCCCAAGCAATGGCTTTCTTGTCAGCTGGTGTTGTCTGATGTTGGGATAAGAGAACACCCCAGGAGCAGGGAAGCATCCCCATCAGTTTGGGGTGGGCAGAGGCACAGAGAGAGAAGAGCTCCACTGGCCGTGGCAGGAAGGTGCCTGGGGCAGTACCCTGAGGGTGCCTTGTTGCTCCCTTTGTTCCTGCTGAGAAGCTTCAGTTCCACTGCGGTGGCCACCACCTGTGCCCGAGAAGCAGCAAAGAAGCTGCTTTGGCTGGTTGCTATGTCAACTGTGCTCTCTTTGCCTGCAGAAAGCCAAGAGCTGGTTGGTATGGCAACCCTCCTCAGAACACCCAGGGATGCTCAATGAGGAACAGGCTCTTTGGAGAAGGCACTGGGGTGCCAGTGGAGGTGGAAGCTCTTGAGCAAAAGGGTTGAGGGGCAGGAAGGACCCATGCAATCATACATTTATTTGGAAAATTGTTTTGTTGAATCAATCTTGGAGGATAAATAATTCTTGTTTATAACACTATCCTTTTATGTTTCAGTAGAAGATGAAAACACTAATGGTAATTTTGCACAAAAGATATCAAGACAACATGGATGTATAGAGGGTCACACTGACATTAGTGTGATTGAGCTGCTTTAGCATTTTCTTAAAGGGAGAGTGTTGCAGCCACATGCTCAGGAAAATATTTGCCATGTTCTCAACCTGTCAGTATTGTAGAGGTTTTGCATAGTGTCAAAGAAAAGCCCAAGCCAGGATCTTATAGGTGAGATGAACCTTTACTGTAACAGCAGGTAGGCTAAGGAACATTAGAAGAAGATGCATTGGTGGGCTAGAGTGGATGTGTGTGTGCCTGAGTACATGCTCAGGTGTCCTTCGCTTGGACTGCCCAGGAACTACATCTATTGCCAGAGACATTCTCATCAGGCAGTTTTCTTGTAAAACACTTCACAGAACAACAGACTTCAGTGGCTTTCTGCATTTTCTGGCAATTAAGAAACTGTTTTGTTTAGACATTGGACAACCCAAAATGTCAGCAAGTGAAATAAAATGAAAAAACACAGGTTTCAGGTGTTAGAAAAGGCTACCCAGGGTAGTGGTGGAATCACCATTCCTGGAAGTGTTCAAAAGCCCTGTAAATGTGACATGTGGGGATAGGGTTTGGTGCTGAACATGATAGATAGTGCTTGGATTCAAAGACCTTAGAGGTCTTTTCCAGCATTAATGATTCTGTGATTCTAAATTCTTTCTTTAATAAAATTTTTCCTTAATATGAAAGTTGCTGAAGCTCTTAGAAATTTTTAACTATTGAGAAAAATATTTATGTGATCACCTCACACAATTGTATATCACTGCTGGTAAATTCTGATTTCTTGTGGTTACCCTTTCTGAATACATCTTTATTAAACTCATATTTAGCTATGTGAATGAATGTGCGTATTAATCTATTTGTCAGGTCCTTTCTGCATCTGGTAGGGTGACAGATTTACAGATATGCTGTCAAAGCATAGGTTTCATGAGTTTGGCTTTGCAACTCACTTTGAGATTATTGGGAAGAATATAATTCAATCATCAATGGTGTAGAAATAGCTCTTAATACTACAGGAGCCATGTCTTGTTTTTGAAATTGTGTAGAAGGTAGAGACTTTGAAGTTATTAAAGAGACTAAGGCATGGATTTTCAATAAATCTTTTTGTCCACTGAATAAGAACTTACTTTATTAACTCATCAAAATTAAATAATCCAAAAACTGGTGGTAATAATCACATTTGTCTTTTGATCAAGAAATCAAGGATGTGAGTTTACATCCAAATGCAAATTTAGATCAGGAAACTGCATTTCAGGTGGACACAGGCTGTCTTCCCAAGCAATGGAATAGTTCTTTTTTGCATATTTTTTTCCCATATTTCCAGTAATTTTCAATACATTTTTTCATTTTGCATGAATAATTTCTTTTGCTTAGTTGCCATATTAACATTATTCTATCTTAATTATAAGTTGCAGTATTTATCTAGCAGTCATTGTGAAGGAACATTTTTACAGTTAATAGAAAACTTGTAACATCCCTGATACATAATATAGTAAGACAGCAAACTGTGATAGTCAAATTTAGAGTGTTATTGCTGCTATAATTATGTTAATTTTATTTTGATGAGCAAACTACTTTTTAGAATTTTTCTTTCACTGTTATTGAGTGCAGAAGAGAAAAACTAGAGATAACAAACCCTGTAATAGAAAACAAGTAATTGTTTCCTTTACTATTACAGCATATTAGTATTTTTCATTCACTGGTCTTATAGTCAGTGCATTAGGTACTGTCTATTATCTGTCTGAAGTGGCTTTTTAACAGTGGTTTAGTTGTGCTTCCTGCATGGTATGCTCAGTCCAAGAGAGACAAATATAATGTAAAAAATGCTTAAAAATTTCTTTGTATGTGATTAGCACAAACAATATTTGTTAGTCTGTAATTGCTTAAGATGTATTAAAGTCATAAGCAGTACACACACAGATGTATCATACACTATTTAAGTTGTGATATCAGCCTCTTTATTGTTGTATCTAAATGTCTTATCTTGATAATATCCAAAGTATTGTCTACTATTTGAGTTTAATTCTGTTTTCCACTCCCCTTGACCAGGGAAAACTACGTTGAAAGAACAGCCATCACACCTTTTTGAGTGCCTTTCCTCTCCAATAGTGACATTGCTGCCATTCTAGAAATTCAAGGTTATCCAGTACTGTCCTTTATCCTTGTAGGACATTTCAGGGTCTTTAAATGCACAAAAGAAAGATCATGTTGCCTGAGCTTTTACCATTTTGAGGACATTTCACCTGTACTTAAGAAGTACTGTGTTTGTTGCCTGTCAGGACTTTGAGTGATTTTGTTACCGTGCCTGACCTGAAGTGTGTTATTGCTGTGAGGATCCGGAGAGGAAAATGTTGAATGTTGCATTGTGTTGTTTGGGGGAATAAAATATGTTTTATAGAGGCCTTTTCTGCTGAGAAAATTGTCCTCTGCTCTTTGAAGTAGTTAGAATTTCCTAAAGCTGGCATCTCTGTGTTGTCTTTGACATACAATAGCACCCTAATGCAGTAGCTGTATTGGGATGAATCTTTTCTGATTTTAGACATCTACCGTCTTGACCTCTATATCAGAACTAGTCATCCTAAGCTTCCTGGAGGAAGGTGGCCCTTAATAAACTTTGTAGACTACTTACTGAGTGGTAAAAGTTCATTTTCTCATTTGCCTGAAATATCTAGTTCATGTTTTACAGTCTGCACTTTTGCATTTTCCTCTGGGGTCTAGGCTAGGGAAAAACTTTCTTTATACATACAAAGTCTTAAAAATTAGTTAATCAAAGAATGAGAACTGATATCCATATGGGGTTTAAACAGTATATTTTCTGCAGGTAGTGAGTGACTTGGTAGAACCACCCTTAGGAACTGGCCTTTCCTGCTCATTTATCACTTTTGTGCATCCAGCCGGTTTCATTGTAGTTCTTATACCCAGCTTGCNTTTTTTTTTTTTTTGAGGGAATTGAAAGAATTGTGATGGTGGCCAAGCATGTTCATATTAATTCTTTCTGTCATAATCTTCAGACCAGGTGAGGCTGGCAGAACCCAAATGTACAAAATGCAAATATAATCATAGACATTAATAGACATAGAGTGTTGAGAGTTTTTGAAAAATTTAAAATTAAGATGGCTTAAGAAGTAAGTAGGGTTAATAGAGAAAGCCCTCCTGAAATTTGTACCTTGGAGAATGTGTTTTGGAAGTCCTTTTTTCATTCAAGACACAGTAAGCTTTAGATGTTTGATGGTTGTTGTGTTTCTGTGTAATTTGTAAAGTTGTTCCCTGACATAGTAAATGTTATGTTAAAATAAAATGCCTGATTATTAGTGCTTGTGTTGTTGCATATGTTTTATTTAGCTAATTAATTACTCCATTAATTAGATGTTAACATATATTTTATCTCAAACCAAAGAAAAAAGAAAGCTAGCCTAAAATTTTTTTTTACTTTTCAGATGTACTGCTTCTCTTATATTTTCATGTTGGCCAGCTAACTTTTTTCAATGCTATGCAATGCCACCTCTTTTCTTTATCTCATTTTTTTAGCATTATTTTGTGCATATACTGTGAATTTACACATAGTGACCTTTTGGTGTACTATTCTTGTGTTCACAACTTTTATAATCCCAAATTTCTTGACACTGCGGTGCAAACCATTATAGAAGCTGGCAAGTTTTGAATGTTACTAGAAACAAGCTTTAATTAAACAGAGCAAAACAGAGCTGATAGAGGATATTTGTTCTAATGCATCAGTGGTAGAAAACTGATTGCAGAGCACGTGAGGAGAGAGGTGGCCTTTATGATGTGGCAGTGGGAGAAAGGTGGGTGCACCCAGTGTCTCCTGCACCTCAATCACTGCTAAGCTGGGACCACTAGTCCCACTGAAGAAAGCTGCTGACAAAAAGATTAGAGCTCATTCTCTTGAGCTGTCATGTCAGATTTGAGGTTTGAGGAATGAATTTCCTTCCAGGCAGCTCCATGTGGGCTCCTTTCTCCTATCACTGGGCCCTTTTGTTTTCCAAGGTCTCTTATTAGTTTCTTAAAATGGGAACAGCTTTTCCTTGATATCTATAATGATTTCTTTTTCTAAGCAATTAAACTTGATTTCTTTAAACCATAGCAGCTCCCTCATTAAACAGAATGAATCACTGAATCAAAAATGCAGTGGCTCTGAGTGTGAGAGGCAGGCTCAAGTTTCATATGATTTCAAGGAAAGACCATAGGGCTTGAGGGAAACAGGGCAGGAGCAGTGCCTGAAATTGGATTGTCTCCACATGAAAACCATTACAAGAATGGACCATTCCCAACAGCCGTGCTTAGAAAACTTGAGCATCCTTTTCCCAAACAAGCAGCAAGCCTGAGGGGTTTTGCATCACCAGCTTGTAGAACCAGATGCAAATACAGGTATCCTGTGGCTTGCACACCTGCTGCTAAATATTTAAATGTGTTTGGAGATCACATAAATTTCTCAGTATTTTGTGAAGAATCTCATGAAGAGTGTTATTGTTTAGAGCACTTCTGTAATTTGAAAATCAGAGCTTTAATGGCCTGTACTTACAGACTCATTTTTTTTCATATGATTTATTTTTTCAATTTTGCTGGTACATAACTTTAAAATGTTCTCAGGCATTTTTTTTAATATCATTAAGCTAGTGAATGAGACCTACCATCTAAGACTTGCAAAGCATTTCAATATAGCATTATTATGACATGAAGAAGGCAGGTTAGAAAATTCTGAAATTAAATAAAGAATTTTAAAATGGATATTTTAAGCTTCTATATCCATGTTTAGGCTTTTATATTAGTGATCACAGATCATAGTAGACACCATAAACCTTAAAACAGACAAAATTTTTAAAACAAAACTTTGACATTAGTGGGACTTTAAAACAATTTACTGTTATTCTAAGTACTAGTGTAGCCTGTTGATGAGAAAATACTTGTGTTACTGCAAAATGCAGTCTCACACAAAGGTACATGTATAATCAACCTATTTTCAGCTTATTTTTCTGACAGAAATTTGCATACTGCTTCAAAATACTTTAAATGTTTTTACATTAATCTGTTGTTTTAAAAAATGGTGAAGATGGCAGAGTTTACCCATTATGTCATTTATCATTCCACAAATATGATAATTTTGGGCAGTTTTCAGAGGAACTACATGAAAGAAAAGCAGGAGCAGGACAAAAGATACCGATACCTGCTGAATTTCAAAAGAGTTGAAACGTCCCCTTAGTCTACAGTGATTAACTGTTGAATGATATTAACTATTTATTAAGTGATACAAATATTTAATTTTTTAAAAAATTTTAAAATATTGAATTTAAATTTAATCAAGAGCAGAATAAGCTATCAACAGGAAATTATTCTTCCAGTTACACCAAGTATGGTTGACTGTACTTCTCTTTTCTTTTTCCTCACCAGGACTACACTTTGACTATGTATTTTCAACAGTACTGGAGAGATAAGAGGCTGGCTTATGCTGGCATACCTCTCAACCTCACGCTTGATAACCGAGTGGCAGATCAGCTCTGGGTGCCTGACACTTACTTCTTAAATGACAAGAAATCATTTGTGCATGGTGTTACTGTGAAGAATCGAATGATTCGCCTTCACCCGGACGGAACGGTGCTTTACGGCCTCAGGTCTGTGCTTCCATGATGAAGATTTCATCACTGCTGTTGTGTGTTGTTGATGTTTGCTTCCTGGTACAAGGTTATTACAAACATTGGTTGGTTTGTTATGTAACCTTCCCTGTAACTCTAAGAGATGCCAGTAGAAAACAAATGACACACTCGATGTTTCTTAATTTTGCCGGAAGCGCCTTCAGTCAGGTTTTATCTGTTTCTGTACAGTCACCATATCTGGAAAGCCCACTGGCTATAGGAAGCAGAAAGGCACATATTAATTGTAAACCTGAAAATCCTGTCCAAAATACAGGCACCAAGATTGAATGTGGGTGCTTCTATCATCTCTTGATGTGTTCATGATCTATGAAAAAAAAAACCAACCAGAAGTAGCCCTGGTTGGGGGGAGTCAGCCACAACTAAGTTCATGACCCAGTGCTTTCAGTGATTTCTTCAAGCAGGAATCAGCACTGTAATCGTTACATTACAAACCAGAGGTACAAAGTGACCTTACATTCTCTTTCTACCTATTTTATGTTTGATTTATGTTTTCTTTCTTTTGTGCCGTAGCTTTTATGGTTAGAAATACTGAAGTATCCTTCCCTTGAAAAACTTAGCTACACCAGCAAAAATCCTTATGGAAACCCAGTAGTATCAAAATATTGCTTCCTTTGAACAGATTACTTCATTTGCTCCAGTGGTTTAAGCAAGCAAATCAAGTCTTTGCCTGTGAGAGCTCCATTTCCATAGCTGGAATTCCTTGTATATTTAAGTGGAGATAATACTCGAGCTTGGTGCATATAGGTAATGAAGGATAAAAAGTCTCTAATATAAAAAATGAATAAGATCAGAAAAGTGGTGCAGATGTGTTGTATATCCAGTATCAATATTTTACCTGCTTCTCTTTTTTATCAAAAAAGATAAAATAGCGTTTTACTTGGCTTGGGTATTGGCCCTCACCTTTTTAACTCCTATTATATGGAGAATTGAATTAATATCTTGAGACAAAATAAAGATAGACTCAGCCTAATATGAAACTTCAAAGAAGTTTAGAATGTTTTCTCTGTAATTAACCAGTTTTAGAAAAAGGAGGCTTCTGTTTTGCAAGGTATTGACGCAGTACAGAACACTACAGGTTTAAGATTCTTTTCACAAGGGGTTAAATGTAAGAAAAATTATCTGAGATATATTTGTTTTTTTCATGTCAAGAAATATTCCCACAAGCAATATAATAAAAAGGTAAAGGAGAATAGAATTATTTTGATCCTAGAAATGTGAAGTCTTTCTATCATACCCTAAAAACATTTGGACTCATTCAAGTGAGGATTATTTGTCAAAGAGTAGTGTATTTGAATAAGTCTTCTGAAAAATACATGTGTCCACAGCAGATGAATTTCACATAATAGGATTTGCTTATCAGAGTTTTCACCAGTGGCTCATGTGTAGCACACTTCTTCCCATTCCTTTTCTCTGAAAGCATATAATATCCAGGGTGAGATTCCCATGATATGAAGCAGTTAAGTTACATAGTGAAGAATGATTGTCATTAATTAAATTGTGGCAAAATGTAAGACGTGATAAAAAGGAAGAAAATATCTGAGCCTTATCTCTGCTGATTTAAAGACCTGTGCTTTGTGGTGTTCCATCACTACCCTACTTCCTCTGTTATGGCTCCAGAGCATCCCAATGGCATTGGACTCAAGCTGCAGTCCAGGGGCAATGTGGGTTGAGGCCAGCACTTGGAGTTTTATGTGCCACAAAGCACGGGGTCAGTCAGAATAATAGGTGAAATTTTGGAAGGTTGCAACCAATTACAGAACATCCACAGAGCAAAGCAGTTCCTCAACACATATATAATTGAAACTGATCCCAGGGCCACACTGGATGTGTGTTCTTTTCTGAACAATGTAGGATTTATCACAGTTTTGAAAGACTTGACCTTCAGCTATCCAAGGTTCCTCTCTGCTTTAGAGAAAGCACTTGGCTACTGCAGCAGAAGTCTGCCATAGTGGGGGAATGGAACAGTAGATTTTTGAAGTTCAGCCAATTTCTGAGGAATTTTTTCTCTTTGGGTGACACACTGAATTTTTTCCTATGTTCTTCAGAACAATCTACAAGGAAAATGATGATAAAACAGATTTTATTTTTTTTTTAATAGGAGACTAAGGAGGAAATAACTACTTTATAATCTAGGGATCAAAAATAGAGTCTGACTGCTTGTGTGTTTCTCATGCATAAACCTCTTGTTTTTAAGCAGTACAACGTTAAAAGTGGAGTAGAGGAATATATGTATTTTATCTGAAAGGACTCACATAATTATTACTCATGCATGAAACATGATGAACGTTTGCAGGGTCAAAAGGTTAGTTGTGATTAGTCAGACAAGGCAACACACTTATTTCTATACAATTTTGGATGAATGTATTTCTTGAATGTCTCAAGAAAGTAAACTGTCAGGACTGTGACCTAGTCACATATGAAGTATCTATATTGCCTACACTGATTCATACTGCAAAATTTTAGGGACATAAAATATCCTCCTCTCAGTTACATATGCTGCACCTCCCAGTCCATCACAGATAGGGTTCCTATACAATGTAGCAGAATAATCAAAGGCAATGAACCCCGGAATATAGTACCAGAGAAGGATAATAGAATCTATATATATCCAGAGGAAAGAAAACCAGAGTAGGAAATTATAAACAATTAAAAACATTTATTTTGTGTGTTGCTTTCACCCTAATTGTGTGTGTGTCTGTGCCTGTGTCCTAATTCATCATTGTCTGGCTCATAATCATTCCTCTGTCACTGCAATGATGGTGAATTCTTGAAACGTTGTTGTCTTGTGTCAGACACCATCCCATCCCATGAAAAGTAAACCTGCTCTTCTTGGGAGCATGCACAAGCCAGAGCCATTCATATTTGCTTTTGGTGTGCATTTGTGCAAGCTAAATTTGGATGTTAGAATGTTCATCCAGGAGGGATCTCTGAGTACTAAACTTACTTTTAAAAAATGAGGTAAATTTGTTTCTTTGTCTTTCTAGCTATATCTTCTTTTCTAGTGGATATTTATTAAATTAAAAACATCCATTTTTCTCTCTTGTAAAAAAGTTTCTTGAGCAAAAATATGCAGTTTCTGGAACTTGTGATGCAAAACCACTAGAATATGTGAACAGACCAAAATGAAAATACATTCCTTAAAAGTCATAACACAATTATTAAGTTGAATACAAGTTTACCAGCTGTATTATTTTTTACAATATTGTAAAATTACTCATTTGTGTTCTGTATGTCTGGCATTTAAAGCTAGTTATACAACATAATAGTTTAGAGTCTGCTAGCACATTCCATTTTGTATCAACTTAACTCGTGTGGATTCTGCTGCAGGATCCCACATGAGACCTAGGTTAGTGTAGGCGAATCTTCTAAAGCTTAGGAGAGAGCCTTCATATCAACAATTTCCAAGCATGCTGACTTGTTTTACTTTGAACACAGTTATTATTTGACTCATGAGCAAGACCCTTTCATTGCACAATCAGTATGGCTTTGTTATGGTGATCATTCTTGTTTATCAATAATCACAGATTTAAGAATAAGTTTTCTCCTCTAAGACTGTATGTTAATCCTAGTTTTATATACTTAACTAGAGCTGCTCTTAGTCATCGTTTTGAGGAGGCATTCAAAGAATCATAGAAAGATTTGGGTTGGGAAGGACCTTAAAACTCATTCTGCCATGGGAAGGGACACCTCTGATTAGATCAGGTCGCTCAAAGCTCTATCCAGGCTTGCCTTCAAAACTTATAGGGACGGAGAATCCAGAACTTCTCTGGGCAACTTGTTCCAATGCCTCACCACCCTCAAAGTCAAAATGTCATCCTAAAATCTGATCTAAATCTACCACCTTTCAGTTTAAAGCCATTTCTCCTTGTCCTACCACTACACACCCTTCTGAAAAGTCCTGCTCCAGCTCTCTTGTAGCCATCTTTTGGTACTGGAAAGCTGCTATAAGATCCCCCTGGATCCTTCTCCAGGCTAAGCAACCCAGATAATTAATCATCTCCATAGTTAATAGCCCCATGTCTTAGCACCCTGCCTGAGGCACCAGAAGGGCATTTGCAAATGTTGGTTGAAGAGAAGACATTTCCCTCAACTGCAGAGCAACTGAGGAACTGCTGTTTGTACACTGCTCCGGCCCACTGGAATTTGTGTTAACAGCGGAACCATAACAATTCCCAGATGAAACTTAGAGGAAGGCTGAGCTAAGTATCCTCTTGTGATATGGTATTTAGTAGCTGAAATCTTGTGGGACTAGCATAAGAATTTTCAGAGAATATTCAGCAGAGTCAGCAGTGACAAAGACATGATCATGCTGGAAAGCACAAAGATCAGGTGTGTGCCTTTCTCACTGACTACTGGTAGGAACACAAGGTAGAAGATATGCTGAGTAACAGATCCTTGAGCTTTTTCCTCTCCTTTCTCATTCATTGCCTTTGTGCTCATACAATTGTCTCTCCCTGTGCAAAGAAATTACAATATTTTCTTGCAAAAGCGCCTTCTCAGTAAGATAAGGGTGGCCTCTGTTGTCCTGTGAGATAGCAATAAGGGTCTTAATCTCTTTCTTTAGGTACTATGTAGTTATTCATCCAAAATGAGCCTATATACTAAGGATAAGCATTCTTTCCTTCCTTTCCTTTGAGATTGGATAGAACATTCATAATAACAACAAGGGATTTTTTACTGTGAAAGATGTGAAAAGAAAGGCACCTAACTACTTTTTTTTCTTGAAATATTGCCCTGGAATTTTAAAGTAGTTTGCCATATTAGAAAACCGTAATCTGAGACGGTTAATGGGTAAAAGAAAGAACTTCAGAGAAAATACATGAAAGAAAAATTAACATTGAGGGTTCCAGCTTTTAGAGGTATATTTCAGGCATTTTTCCATCTTGTATTTATTAGCATAAATTGTCACTAGAATATTATTTGTTGAGGAACAAACCGTGTGCAACGTCCATGTCTTGTTAATATCAAAAAAGGATCAGTAAGGAATGGAGTTAGTCAGATTCAGAAGATAGTTTAAACATGAAACTTACATGAAGTCATTATAAAAAACAATGATGTATAATAATGTACATACCCTTGGTGGAGGCTGTGATTCAGAAAAACATCAAAATATGCTGCAGATTAGTTATGAGCATATGGTTATATCTGTTGAAAGTTAGTACAAATATATAAATCCATTAATTACAAAATAAAGTCACAGTGCTGTGTGAAGCTGTTAAGACAGTTGTTCTGGTTGCACATGTTTATTGTTCAGTCTCCTGATGTACAAGAGGTTGATGAATAATGCTGATTCATCAATAGTGAAATGTTTTGCAAAACTGTCCTTAGGGTGCTAAATGGTTAAATAGACAGAGAAGCTGAAGTGTATTGTTATTTGAGGAGAAAACTTAAAATTCAATATGGAGCTTCACAACAAAATCTTCTTTAAATTTGAAAAACAGGGAAGTAAAATTTAAAGCATTTTGCTGGACTTAAAACTTCTTCTCAGGATTTCAGGGTTTTTTTTCTGGACCTGCCACAAAACCAAGAAATCAGTTATTCATGCAACTGTAATCATTTTGACATTTGTAGCAGACTATTTTCACTTCATGGTTTCTGTTATAAAGTTGTATCTTTTAATCTCAGCAAATGTTAATGTAATATTTGCATATGAGGATAGGTCCAGTGAACCCCAAAGGGGCTGGTTACATAAGGGTAATTCACAGAGAGTTGTTCCACTGAAAGTCAGTGTAATTGCTGCTCTATTAGGCTGCTGCTCCATGTAAAAATACTGTCCAGATTCTCAGCTACTGTAAGCTGTTCTTTAGAGGATCTTCACTCTGGAAGACAAATACCCCAAAACATTTCCAAAACTTTGGAAAAAAACGCCATCACTCAAAATCTGGATTACTGGCTGTATGCTAAAACTGTTTGATGCTTGCATTTCAGAATCACAACCACTGCAGCATGTATGATGGACTTGAGAAGATACCCATTAGATGAACAGAACTGTACTCTGGAAATAGAAAGCTGTATGTACCTAAGAAAATGCATGTGAAATCTGGTTTGGATCTAGTTGTTTTGTTGTTGTTTTGTAGAACTGTGTAATATTTACACGTGTGTCTATAAACACTATTTGAATCATGTAATTATCACCATTTGGATTTTTTGTCTGTTTATTTGAATTATTAAAAGATATAAGGAGTCATCCATTTGTAGATAGATGAATACATCCTATAATAATGAGGTTAGGAAAGAATGAAGTAATTTCATATTCCTGCCTGGCAGAGGTAGTGACTGGATGCTTATCTTCAACACAAGATATGAATATTTTTATTTTCATCAGATTTATTTTCAAGAGAGCAAACACTGTGATACAATTTTCTTTCAGTATACTTTATTATATATGGATCATCTTGGTGCAGGACCTACCCTGGGCTTTCAGATTGACCCCATTTATGATTTGAATTTGTGTTACAAAAATAACAATATTCTCTTTTTCACTTAATCATGTCTTAGAATTGCAATATTCATATGTACATTTTCACTTTAGAAGTACGTGGTCCATTTCTGCTACTGGCTGGAAATTGTGGGTCATATACAGAAAATACTCGTATATATTCCATATTCAGCTGTAGCCATTCACTAGTGGAAGCTAGTAGAAATGAAGCAACTCACAGTTTACTGTGAGTGGAAAAGGTCTGCCCCAGTTATGTTTCTCTGTGTTCATTGAATAATCAACCTCCTTCTGGTGATTATCAGTGTAAATATGCATTTGGTTTCAGTGCTAAATGCTTTTGATATTCTAAATCTTGTATAGTGTTTTCTTCTCACTGTGACCATTTGTGAATAACATAGGAGTGATATAAAAAAGATAGAAAGAAAGCTGAGTATTTTGCCTAAAATTCCTAGGCAGTCTGTAATTGTGTAGCGATTTGGGAGACCTTCCTACAGGCAAAATACCATACAGCTTTCCAGCTGTTCCAATTCTTTTCGTTGTCCCAAATGACAAGCTGCATGTTTGAAGCTATGTTTGAGTCTGCTGTTATTTCTGACTTTCTTGCTTTGCCTGCAGATGGCTACACAACTGATGACATAGAGTTCTACTGGAGAGGTGGAGATAATGCAGTCACTGGCGTGGAGAGGATTGAACTTCCTCAGTTCTCTATTGTGGAATACAGACTGGTGTCAAAGAATGTTGTCTTTGCCACAGGCAAGTGTTGCCATTTGCCCATTTAGTGTTAAATTTTCTTCTGCAGGAAAATTACTCCTTTATTAACCATAATTAACTATTATTACCAATCACAATCTGTAGCCTGTGTTGCGTGTTTGGATAAAAAAATTACTTGACAAAGCCTGGAGGTAGGAGCCCATGAAAATTCCAGACCTGCATTGACTACTGCGTTCAGCTCTGAGGCCTCCAACACAAGAAGGACATGGACCTGTTGGAACAAGTCTGGAGGAGGGCCACAAAGATAATCAGGGGGCAGGAGTGCATCTCTGATGAAAACAGGCTGAGAGAGCTGGGCTTAAGCCCGGAGAAGACAACCTTCTAGCAGCCTGCCAGTATCCAATGGGGCCAACAGGAGAGCTAGGGTGGGACTTTTTACAAAAACATGTAGTGATAGCACAAGGGCAAATGGCTTCATACTGAAAGAGGGTATGTTTAGATTAGATACAAGAAGACATTCTGTACTGTAACAGTGATAAGACAGGAGGTTGCCCAGAGATGTTGTAGATGCTCCATCCCTGGAAATGTTGAAGGCCAGGTTGAATGGAGCTTTGAGGAGCCTGGTCTAGTCAAAGGTGTCCATGCCTACAGCAGTGGGGTTGTAACTGCATAGTCTTTAAGGTCCCTTCCAAACCAAACCATTTTGTGATTCTTTGCCTCCTTGTTTATTTTTCTTTTTTATGTATGTATGTGATACTAAACTAGAAACCGAAATATCTATGATCTAAATAAATATTAAGTCATTCACTGAATCATGAGTTTAAATGTAGCCTACAGGGTTACTGTTCATACATAAATTTGTTTTGGCATGCTAGATCAAAAAGCCAGCAATTTTATAAACACCTCCCTGCAACTTTTCAGTGCATGTTTGTTTTGTCGTTATGTAGGGAATGTGATGTCTTTTATCTCTTGATTTGCACTGATGGATATATAGTCCTTTAGAGATAGCTATCCAGTGCATTTGTCATCATTGTTAAGGTGCTAAAATTAAATCCCTGCTTGTTTCCTTGAAGAGAGAATAAAAGTTAGTAGTAACTCACAGCACTAGATGTCTTTAGGCTACGAAGAGCAAGGTTGATTTACATATTTGGCGTTATACCTGAAAATAGGAATATATGTGACAAAACCAAAGCAACATAGAAAGACATCAGCACATGTGGGGCCATTGTTTGGCTTATTATTGGGGGCCTTCAGATTTTCAGTGCTGTTCAGACCACAGGAGTGTGCTGTTCCATCTGTCTCAGCACAGGAGAACAAATGAAGCACAGCTCAATCATGTTTGTAAGCATCACTTCACCCACTCTTTGGACACAGCATCTGTTTCAAAGTACACAGAAACACAAGTTGTATTTCAGAACAAAATGTAAATATTGCTGGGATTGAAATTAGTATAAGGGGGTTTGCCAGCTGCTGCTGTTCTTGTTTACCATTGTGAATGGAACATTTTTTTTTCTACATAGAATCAGTTGTTTTAATCCTGTGTCCTTCTGTCCTGCAGCTAGTGTCACCTTTGGCAGCCAGGGCTCACCTGCACCTCCACAGGACTGGATCTGCTTTGGTAGGAAGGGTCTTTTAGACTACAATGAGAATACAGAGAACTTATTTGTGGAGTGACTTTTATGACAATCCAAGGCCACATTTTAGTTCAGTATGAAATGTTTTCACTAAAGTCACGACTTAGTAATGCAGAGATGAGAGATTTTTAAAAAATAGGGAAAAAGAGAAATCCAAAGAGATATGGGACAAATACAAAAGAGACTGAAAACTAGGAGCACATATTTCTGTGACTGACCAAATGTTCAAAATGTTTCTTTCTTTAAAAAACTAGTGAAAGGAATAAAAGAGTCTCATGTTTTTCAGGGTTTAAGACAGCTTGACATTAGGGAGTCACAGAGAACAGCATGTTTCTTGTACCATTTTCTGAAACATTTATTTTTTTTTGCTGATGAAGACACAATACTGAATTTACTATTGCTTTGATACAGAGCATTATAAAATGCTTGATTAATTATGACATTTAATGACAAGTATTTCCATGCAGGGAAACATCACATTTGTTTTCCAAAACACATTTAAATCTAAATCTAAAGCATGCCAGCAGATCAGATACATAAAATCAGCAGACACTTTTCAAGTTTCTTCTCAAGAGTTTCTTACAGTCCTAGTAATTAGGGCCAGTTTCTTCATTTTTTTGGAAAATAACTTAAGCATGTTTTTGGCTTTGAGGTTATTGAAGTCACAGGGGGAGATATTAGTTCTTTGAGTGCAATATCTCAGTGAACATTTCAGAGATTTCAGTCCTGGTGTGCTTTGATTGAGTAAAACTAAAAGAAGACTTCAGAGTCAAGCCATAAACAGCTTTTGGGTTAGTTATTTCTCCTATCCTTCAAGAGAAACTATGCTGTATAATCTTGTGTATCTTAGGCAAAGAGAAAAATCTGTTCCCATAGTTACAGTTGAGAAGCAATGATAAGCATGGGAAAACCCCCATTGATAATGGCAGAAATCTGGGTGGAGCTGCAAGAATGATGGAGGAAATGCATGCCTGTTGAAGTGTAGAATGGAAGTTGAAATTTATATTGCCAAGTTAGCAAAATGTTTCTGAAAAAAATATAAAATTCAGTATGGACAAGTTTAAAATAGAACATGCATGCAACTAATTATTCCTATCCAAATTAAGGATAGGGAATGCCAGGTTATGCCAGGGTTCTCTGTGTAGAAATAAAGGGGTTGTTGTTAATCTCAGACCGAACATGAGTCAATAAGATCTTTTTTGGGAGAAAAAGAAAAGAAACAAAACCACAAATCTCATCATAAAAAGAAGTTGATTTACACTAATAATGCTTGAGCTTAGTATTTGTGGTCAAGTACTCTTGAAGGCAGTAATGGAGCAGTGGAGGAGGGTTTATGGAAAACAAGCAAGTGTGAGTGAAAAATCTAGAAAATTACATACCTGAGATTAGTGAAATATGTCATGTAGTTTAAAAAAAGAACACTTGATTGGTAATTAAATAAAACCTTCAGGTGTCTAGAAGGTATTTGCAAAGCCACATACAACAGCCTGTTCCCTTTATTCATTATTTTTAAATTGCTATGAAGAAGAAATACCTGGTTTGTCTATCTTTCTAATACCAACTGAAGGCCATATAGGATGCCACGAGATATTTAAATGGCACTGGATGCCCATGTGTCAGTAACTGAATTAAGCCCACAGTCAAATGCTATCCAATCAGTGCTATCACTGAAGTCTCAAGAGCTATTCAGCTCTTAAATACTTCTGTTTTCTCAAATGAAAATTTTAAGACACTATTCAATTGCCTAAACATAACAATCTGCTACTTCTTGAGCTGCTGTGGAATGTCCTGGTTAGCAGTCAGGCTGCTGTTCTGGCATCTCACAGCCTTGTGTCCTATGGTCACCATCTAGTATTGATTACTTAAGCAGTGTTCTGTTCTGCTCTTCTTTAGCCTATTGCATCTCAAGTGGCCTTAGACACCTCAGTATAGACACTGTATACAGCACAGTTAAATCACACCCTTAGAATTAACTGGCTCTAAGTCTAGATCTCCACAAGTAACAACTCACACTCACACTCCATCCATGTGCAAGTATCTGCATTCAAAACACCTGAAATGTAGTGCTAAGTCTGTTAGCAAAATTTGCCTCCTAAACATTTGTTATCCCAAAATGCTTAGATAATGAACAGGAATGGGGATATATAAAACACCACCTAAAAGCTTCAAGTCACTTAGCAGTCAAAGCCATATTACCAACCTGTTGGTAAGAGGAGAGTAGTCTTAAAAGATTTGAAAATGAAATATTTGCTGCATTCTGAAAGATCGGGATGTAAAGTACTTTTCCAATTAGCCAAAGAACCTTCCCAGAAGAACATATTAAAATAAGAACTCTGTAACTGACCAACTCTGTTATCTTGTTTCATACTTGGATAAAACAGCAAGAGACTAATATAGCTTTGAAGCCAGATATTTCAGCTTGCTAGCTTTTAATGAAATTGGAACAGAAACAAGTAATCTCTTTTTATCAAGTGCCCAAATTTGTGAAAAAGGAATGTTCGGGGCTCAAGTGTTGATTAATTATTTATTTTCGTACTTTCATTCCCAATACTGTTAGATTTAAATACTTCTGGCAAAATTCTGTTATTCCTATATTATTTAAATTAGCCCATATACATCAATAAGTTATATGAGATTGAAGGAAGGACAACAAGTCAAAACAAGGTAAAAGGAAAAAACCCACAAAATTATTATGGAAACTAACAACTAGAATTTCCTGATAATTAATCTCTCAAAGAGAGAGCCTTCCTTAATTGACAAATCATTATGCGATCATAATCAGACAAGTAACAGTGTAATTTTTGAGCTTACCCAGAAGTCAAACTTATATTGAATAAGTAATCCACAGAATGGATCCTTTTTAGATAAATAAAGGTCTGGACTTACAGTCCTTGCTCTATGAATGTCAGGACCCATCCTTTTCACTGAGCTTTAGCTGTTGAGACAAAGAGGAGGAATTAACTATGAGAAATAAGGAGAAGTCCTTCTTTTAATTGTTTTTTTCCCACAGACTCCTGTGGCCTATTTGCTGGAGGTGAGATACTGTAGCAGAGATGGCAGGCTAGAGGCAGGGTCAATAGATAATTTTTGAAGACATGAAAGCAATTCATTTGAAAGGAGTATAAGCTCTCAAAGTCTCAGCGACAGGAGAACCCTGACTATGTTGTATGATAAAAAAACAAGGCTACCAGTTCGTGTTTCAATTTCAACCCTAACAAAATCTATACTCTACTCTACATGTCAACTGCAGTAAGCAGCTGTAATGCCAGCAAGACTTTTGTTTGGATTGCCCAGGAGCCTCATACCATCAAAATCTACTCTGAGACTTGCAGAGTTTGGATCAATCTTGTTCTGATTTATGGTGAATATAATTTCAGTATCTACATTTGAATTAGGTGTCCGAGTTGGTAAGAATCTAGCCCATACTACAGTTGGTGGAGTCTGGAGACAAATTCAGTGCACCTACAGGAATCCATTTTAGGAGGTGGTGGATAGCTCTCTAGGTTTTATTTTCTAGATTGACTGCATGACCTGGAGCTTAGACACCAAGCTCATGTGTAAGCAACTCAAGTGAGTTGCTTAATCAAATGCTATTTGAAAGGGCACGAGGCAGTCTTTGTAGCATCCAAGTGCTGATCAAAATCATGTCCATCAGCTGTGTGCTGGTGTCTGAGATATCACAGGACATCTCAAAAGGATCAAGACACCATCAGATTAGCAGCTGAATCTCTGTTACAGTCAATTCCAACTCTAGAGCAGGAAGACAGAAAGCACTGACAGCCCTGGTCCTGGACATGTTTTTTGGGATTCTAACTTCAGGACAAAGAACCTGGTGCTTGAAGCATATTTAGGTTGGAGTCTCTGCCTTGAGGTTATCTCTCTGAGGAGTGCACATTTAAGGTCAGATCTCACTAGTTTTAGTAATTACCTCACCTAATTAGACAGAAGTGGTGCTGAGGGAACGGATGATGGTCGCAGGTGAAGCATTCAAGATAAATGTCTAAAGTTCACTCAGTTATACAGTTTCTGAGTTTGGGATTTCATTACTGAACATTATTAACATATGTGACACATTATTCTCTCCCCTGTTGATACACACCGCTTTCACCCACACCATTTTCTGTGCTTTATCAACGGTGAAGTTCTCTTTTCTTCCTCTGAATTTCCCTAGTGCATCCAGGGTCCTTGTCTCTGAAGCAAAGCAAGAATTGACTTTGATTCAGTGCTTCAGTTCTACTGAACTTCCTTGAATTAATACCTCATACTATTTAATCAAAGAATCTGTATTTTATGGGAGATTTTTCAGTTGTCACCTCTACCAATTATATTCCACAGATATTCAGACCTGGATAGGACTTTTGGAAACTTTAATACACACTTATAGAGAATCTTTTGAGTGGATGGTGTATTATATGAAATAATTTTTCTCAACAGAGCTTTAAAAAGATTTCTGTCTGCTCTATTCTTATTGCAGAAAGGTGATCAGGTCTGCTGCATTTTTAATGTATTTTACCATGGCAGTGTTTATATATTTCATTATGGTCTCCTGTTTTATTTATATAGTCTGCAGACACAAGGCCACAGAAACATTTTCATAAGAATTCAAATGAAAAAGTTAAGCTTTGCAAAAAAAACCCCAGGCCTGGTTTCAATGAGAGAACTTATCTTTTGAAATGAAACATTGTTCATTGGAAAATGAAGAGGTTAAGCAAGCTGCAGAATAGAGGTTTACCTGCTGAAAATTGTATTTACTGCTTCAGACTGCAGAAAACCTTGGTCTGGTCAGGATGAAATACATTCTTCTGCTTCCACAAATATACTTCTATTGGTGAAACTAAAAGGCATTTCATTCTGGAAAAAAAATGTTACTGATTGAAATAATCACAGCAACCAGATACACTTACCAGATATTTCTTTTCCTGGTGATAGTTTTTCTGTGATTGTTTGATACAACAGTTAGGGATATTTGCACAAGTTTGATATTACCTTGATGCTCCTGCTAGCTGGAAATGGTGCGGCATTTTTCTGTCGTATGACTCAAAGTGTAACAATCAGGAATGTGATGAAGAGAAATCTGCATTTTCTATTCCTTCTTTCCCTTTCTTTCTTAGGAAATCCATCATTCTTATCTATATGGGCAAATGTAGTTTCTTAAGCTCATATGCAAACATATGAATATAAATGAAAGGGTAAATTTTAATTTTTCGTTTTTTCTCTAGATGTAATCTTTCATATATTTTACATATTTGCATCAGAATGAGTGGGAAGTGTTCTAATACCTGGTTGGGTTCTTGGTATGTGCTAATTTTTTTTTTAGTATGTTGACTAACTAGATCTTTCAGATGAGCTGTGAGAAGTATATCTAAGACTGGTAGTGCGAACACTGAAATAAATCATGGAGCTAATGTGTGAATGACTACCTTTTTCTTATACAGCTGTACTGAGATTTAATCAGATTTGCATTCAGTGGAAAAAGTCACAATTTTTTTAAACAACTTAAATTTTCTAAATATATTTGTCTGAATATATATATGTCTAAAACGTATTCAGTAAGACATACACCAATTTGAAATTAAATTGGTATTGAGGTTGGTTATTAATTATTTTTATTGTTATTTTTTTCTATTTGTAATTGTTCTTGAATTATATCTATATATAGATACACACAAAATTCAACTTTTTTTGTTTAAAATATGTTTGAAAAAAATTTGGGCTGGCTGTAATTGATGTTAGAAGACCTAGTCTGAAGGCTTTTCCTTTAGTAGAATTCATTACAATTTATTTTTGACACCACAGATCACACATTTTTTATAGTTCAGATATAATTAAGAAGTCTCTTCTCTTGAATAACTTCTCATTGTAAATGAAAAACTATGCACATTACTTATTCTCTCAATATTAATTCTATATAGAACACTGTGTACTTGGATAAGTGTTTTTTTTGGAGACCTAAGCATCTGTTTTTAAAAACTAACCAGTGCTCACCTATCTATTCAATAGTCCAAAGTAATTTACTGTCTGTTTTTTTCTTCCCAAACAAAAATTACTTGTCTCTCACTGTATTCACTGCAAGGTTTCTTTTAATACAAATGAGTAATACAGTGAAGGTGTCATCCCTACTGTTCTGCAGATGTCATACTACCCCACAAAATAGGCATGCTTTAGTTTCAGCAGAAACTGAAAGCAGTTATCTATGTCTTTTCTTCAGTGTAAATAACAATGTTTTCTTCTCTCTTTTCTCAGGTGCCTATCCAAGACTCTCACTGAGCTTCAGGTTGAAGAGAAATATCGGCTACTTTATTCTTCAAACCTATATGCCCTCCATACTGATTACCATTTTATCATGGGTGTCATTCTGGATCAATTATGATGCATCAGCAGCAAGAGTTGCCCTTGGTATGTGCTAAGAATGAGTGGGACATTAAAATGTCAGACTTAATGTAGCCTTCAGAGGTTGTTAAAAACTACAGCATGATGTCAGTGTTTTGAAATTCCAAAATAATTTGCGTCAAAATAATGTCATCCAGTATTGCCTCAAAAGTGATGTTTTCCCTTGCATGCAAGAGGGTGGCTACCACTAAATCTCTGGCATGAGCTGCTCATACAGGTCCCAGACTTGTTTTCATCTAAGTTAATGTTGCTGTCAGTAAGTTCATCGAGGAGACTAGCTCCACAATCATACTTGTGTGTGGGCTTTAGTCCAGCTCAGTGTGGGAGGACAAATGTGGCTCCAAGCGTCCTCTTGAGGTCCTTGGTGCTTTAACTGACACTGGCAAGAACAGACTTCAAGAACCATTGCTTGTTCAACACACAGGGACACATCAGCTCTGGACCACACCATGTCACCTGACTCTCAGGGTACATGGTATGTTAAGTGCATGTTTATGACACCTTAAAGTGTCATTTACCTCATGACAGAAAAATATGGATTTGCTACGTGAATATGGATGAAGTATGTGATTCCTGCCCAAGAACTTTCCAGTTCAAGGTATCCTTTAAATAAGGAAAGGTCACTAGAAAATTCTGAAGTTGACATGTTGGAGGGAAGGGGTGCCATCCGGAAGAACCTTGACAAGCCTGAGAGGTGGACCCACATGAACCACACTAGGCCAAGTGCAAGATTCTGTATGTGGGTCAGGCAATCCCAAACGCAAGTATAGGCTGCGTAGAGAATGGATTGAGAAACAGCCCTGAGAAGGACTTGGGGTGTTTGTCTTCAAGGAGCTCAATATGACCCAGCAATGTGCACTTGCAGTCCAGAAAGCCAACTGTGTCTGGGATGCACCAAAATCAGCGTGGCCAGCAGGGTGAGGGAGGGGATTCTTCACCTCAACTCTGCTCTCTTGACACACCAACTGGAATACTGGATGTGAGTTTGAGGTCCCCAACATAAGAAGGTCATGGACCTCTTGGAGTGAGTCCAGAGAAGGGCCACGAAGGTGATCAGAGGTTGGAGCACCTTTCCTGTCAAGGCAGGCCAAAAGACTTGTCTTTGTTCAGTCTTAAAAAGAGAAGGCTCTGGGGTAACCTTAAGGCACCTTCCAGTACCCAAAGGGGGCTTACAGGAGAGCTGGAAAGGGACTTCATACAAGGACATGTAGTGACATAACAAGGAAGAATGGCTTCAAAATTACAGAGGGTAGATTTAGATTTAGAAGAGATTCTTGATTGTAAGGGTGGTGAGGCACTGGAACAGGTTGCCCATAGAAGTTGTGGATTGCCCACCCTTGGAGTGTTGAAGGTCAAGTTAGATGTGTCTTCAAGCAACTTGGTCTAGTAGAAGGGCTACTGCTGCACATGGCAGCAAACTTAGATGGTTTTTAAGGTCATTTCCAAGCCAAATCATTCTGTGATTCTGTCATAGTTTAGGAACAGTATTCTGCAATTTAGTGATCCTACTAAAACCACACTGCCACTTGCTTTCCCCGTCCCCTTTCCCCCTGAGGGTGGCTGAAGAGAATTGGAGGCACAAAAGGCAAAGGCTGAGGTCAGAACAGTTTACTGGAAACAGCAACGAGACAAGAAAATTTACAGGATGAGCAACATACTAATAACAAAACTGCACAAAAGAGAGAATGATTCACAAGCAAAAACGCTCATTGTGGAACTCGCCACTCAATGGTGGACACACTTGTGCCAACCTGAGGAGAAGCTTTCCTCCCACAATAAGAGTCCCTTCCCACAACCTCTGGCAATGACATTAGATGATATAGAATATAGATCTTTGGGTCCTAGCCATGCCCCCTCCTGGCTACTGCAAAAATTAGCCCTATCCTGACCAGAACCAGGAGAGGTTCTATAGCAATATCTCACAGCAAATATTTCATGATTTACAGAGGCATAATCAGACATAGCTATTGCTAAGGAAGATGAAATGGATCTATAAATCACTATAAATACTTCTACTTCTCATCTTATCCCAAATTGTCTTCAACCCTGTTTCCCAATTACACATACCTTCCTACCCAAAACTTGTCACTAAGTCTGTGCTATCTTCTTACTATATTCTCTTATTTTCTTAAAACAGGAACATACTCCCTCGTTCCCATATTTTTCTGTAATTTACCACAGCAAATCCACGCCCCAACCCATGTCCCTATGATTCCCTGTTTCCTTACTACTGTCTCCCAAGGTTCCACATACTAAAGCAGGCAGGGTAACCACCTTTGTGCAACACATTACCCAGCGTCTGAACTTGGGTAGCTGGAGATACTGTAGATTAACTACAGTTACTGTGCAGTAATTCTGCATATGCTGTGGATTAGCTGGTGTGTATGGACATGACAGAATCTGGCATTGCCACTCAGCAGCCAGCGTTTGTTTAGCAGCTTGAAGCTAAATAGTAGCTTAATAGGAAGTGGGGCATAAAGCCCAAACATGGCTCCATAGAGCTATATTCCCCATCTTTCTGATGTGTTCATAGAAGAGCTACTGGATAGCAGAAATCCACCCATGTGGACCAAGTGAGGGCAGCACTTCAAACACAGCCGTCAGCATCTAGATTCATACTGGCCAGGACTGCAGACAACAGATGGTTAGACAGAACTTACCATGGCCAGTGACATTCCAGGCCCTTCTGTTATAGGTTCATGAAATTTATCCTTGTTTAAGGAGCAACACTGTCTCACGTGGTCCATTTCTGTGTAGCACAAGTTAATCAAGTACTCTAAGACAGATATTAGAACAAAAATCAGAGAGTACAAGGCAAGCTCAGGAGACCAGATGTTCTATTTCCAATTGGTAGAAAGTCCTTTTGAGAGGACAAAAATCCATCTAATAGTTTCTTCTCAGAAAATAATTAGTGCCTTAGTGATTATGTCTGTGGGGTTTGTATAACGAAGTTCAGTATCATGGATATAATCCTATGTTTGTTTGTGTACCCCCTCTTATTAGTCTTAAGCTGGTATCACAGAATCACAGAAAATTGTGAGTTGGAAGGTCCCACAAGGGACCCACAGGAGTCCAACTCCTGTCTCTGCACAGCACCATCTCTAAGAGTCACACCATGGGCCCAAGAGGATTGTCCAAATGCATCTTGAGCTCCATCAGGCTGCTGCTGTGACCACTGCCCTGGGGAGCTGTTTCAGTGCCCAACCACCCTCTAGGTGAACACTCTTTTTCTAATATCCAACCTAAATCTCCTCTGACACAGCTTCAGACCATTCCCTTGGGTCCTGTCACTGGTCACCAGAGAGAAGAGATCAGTCCCTGACCCTCCCCTTCCCCTCATGAAGAAGTTGTAGACTGCAATGAGGTCTCCAGGCTGAACAGACCAAGTGACATAACTTGTTCATCATATGGCTTCCCCTCACAACCTTTCCCCATCCTGCATTGGACACTTTTTAATAGTTCACTATCTATTTTATATTGCGGTGCCCAAAACTGCACACAATATTCAAGGTGAGGCTGCCCCAGCTCAGAGCACAGCAGGACAATTCCCACCTTTGCCCAGCTGGCCATGCTGTGCCTGGTGCTCCCCAGGACAGGGCTGGCCCTCCTGGCTGCCAGGGCACTGCTGTTCATTGACATCAAACTCATGTTCAAGTTGCCATCCACCAGGACCCCCATCACTTTCTGCAGCACTGCTCTCCAGCCTTTTGTTCCCCAGTCTGTTTGTACATTTAGGTTTGCCCCATCCCAGGTGCAGAATCGGGCACTTCCCCTTACTGAATTTCACATGGGTGGTGATTGCCTGCCCAGTCCTCTAATTTGTTGAGGTCTCTCTGCAGGACCTTTGTGCCTCCAGGGGAAGCAACAGCTGTTCCCAATTGTGTAGTGTCTGTGAACTTACATGGCATCCTAATGTGGAGTGGTCTAGAAGTTTAAAGGCTTTATAGCGCGTTTGGACATGTATTTGGATTGACTCTGAAAAGCATAGTACAGAGAAGTTATACCTGATTTCCTAAGTATTTATTCAAGGAAGCATTCCCTGTGAAATTCTTAGGACAGAAACTTTTACTCAACCCCTGCAAGAAGCCTGTATTCTCTGCAAGAGCCTGATTCTACTCATTCATTTCCATGTTTTATCCCTGTTCCTGATCCCTTGCTGCACTGAATCAAATACTTGCCTCCAGAGTGAAGCCAAGGTACAGAGTAAAGGCCAGCTCATTCCAGAGGCTATGTGCTATGGACACTGCAGACAGATAGTAATATTGAGCTGAAATCCAGAGAAATATTCAAACCTATCAATTCTGCTTTCTCAACTTTTTGCTAGTTAGCCCTAGAAGTTCCTAAATTCAGTCCTCTGAGTGAGGAGAAGAATAATCTCTATAGTCCTCCCTTGTGGGAAGAACTATAATCATAAGATTATCTTATTTTTTTGTCTTAGAGAAGCATCAGCTTCTTTTCCTCCAGCTGTGCTTTAAAATAAATTATTGAAGGACATTTGGCCACAGGGTTTCAGGATCTCCCAAGGAATGTATTTTTCTTTGGTTAGTGATAGAACACCTTTCTATTCAGTGTGCTTAATCTTCCAGATCACCAGACATCTGGCATCAATGCACACTTGTTTCACAGTTTAGAGGAAAAGCACTGAAAACTGCATGGCACTAACCTTCTAAATACCCAAAATATCTGTTACACAATCTCATAGGGTATTACTAACGTTCCCTGGAGTGACACTGCTTGCACTGACAGCTTGATTTTGTGTTATATTGTCTTTATTTCTGTCTCTTCAGGTAAAAGAAGCTGTGCTTTATTATATGGCAACATTTTATTTCATCCTTTATTTTTGTTCTGCCTGTATTTTAGTGACTACTTGTAAACTGATGGTATAATTACAGAATCAAAGAAAATAGTAATGGAGGAGAACTAATAGAATGACTTGCCTTGAAATGAGACTTATTCCGCAAATCAGTGTTTTCAGCAACCTGTGATTTGCAATTCCCATAGAATTTCAAGCAGAGATAGAGATCCTGCAGTTTATTGTGAATTCAGGCATACTGACAATAAATTTGCTTTTCTTTCCAGATTTTCAAAACAGTGCTCTGTAATATATTTTAAGGTGTTATTTCCATCCTTAGATAAATACCTTGACATAGACTATATATATAAAATTTTTTTTTTTTGGTAGATATTTTATTGGTGTCCAGTTTGTTGCTATAAAAATGCTGCTCTCCCTCCTTCTTCCTTCCAAAAATTCACATATCTGTCTGTCTGTCATTGGTCATCTCACTTGTTTCTATGTAACTAGCCTACTGTTCCAAATTAGTCATCTCAAATTCCACTTATATACCGTCCATTCCTGAAATAGGTATCTAAAAATAGATGGTATGAGCTGCTCTAGAAAGGTACCTGTCTCTCCCCATCTTCTTCAGGGACACCTTACAGGACTGACATCAACCAACTGCCTAACTTTTAGAAATTTGAAGCTGTGGGAGAAGTCTTTCATCATTTATGTGCACCCCATTCTTGCATCAGTTTGGTCTCCATGGAAGAGATTTTCAGTACAGCTACCCTAGCTTCCGTGAAGCTACATTAACTCATGGCAGTGGTGCCAGACCCCCTTGTTAGCTGTTCCCTCACTCATAGGAAGGAAATAATTGTAACAGAATAATAATGCATCAAGTTTTAATTTTGCTTTTTTTTTTTTTTTTGCAGTGATGTCACAGTGATGTAAGACATCTTTTACAAATTTTTAAGCTTTTTCTCACTGACAACATACTTGCCAAGAAGGAAAAATTGCATGCCTGGAGTTGTAAGATATGTGATTTTTTTTCTTTGTGTAGGAATTACGACTGTGCTGACTATGACAACAATCAACACTCACCTGCGAGAGACTTTGCCTAAAATTCCATATGTCAAAGCCATTGACATGTATCTCATGGGCTGCTTTGTGTTTGTCTTCTTGGCCTTACTTGAATACGCCTTTGTCAACTACATTTTCTTTGGAAAAGGCCCTCAAAGGCAGAAGAAACTTGCAGAAAAAACAACAAAGGCAAACAACGATCGCTTAAGGTTTGAAGGCAATCGGGTAAGTTTCTTTAATTTATATATATTCTCTCTATTTTTACATTGCAAAGACTGTCAGTACAAAAAAACAAAAAAGGTTTGTGTAAAGATGTCACTGTCTGGTCACAGCCAATCACATCTTTTTGTGGACAAATTTGGCCATTTTCATTTTCAGGAACCGATGTAGAAGAATAGATGTAGACATACAGATGTGGAAGTGAGTATGATCTGTATGACAAGTAAGTGTAAGAAGAAGACAGTGAGAAGGAAGGTAGCTTGAAAATAAAGGCTCAGATCTACAAAGGCATTTATTTGTCTAAATCAAATATAATCTAACTGTGATTTTAAGTACCGATGTACATTTCCTATGTAAGCGAAAGCAGGATCTGAGCACACCTTTCCTCACTTCACTAGGAGGAGATGCATTTGCCATGGGAGAGAACAGATAAAGGATTAGTTCTGCCATGCTGATTAATTGGCCAGCACAATTCAGTGCTGTGTGTGGCATTGTCATCCGCTGCTGTTTAAGATCAGCAGGAAAGTGTAAGTCCTAGAGAAACTTTCAGATTGATTTCTGAAGCATGGTATTGGCAAGGTCTGTGCTGATTATGCTCCAGCTTATTCCCTTGCCTGGAGTATTACTTTATCCAGTGAATACCTCATTTTTTAATCTTTGGAAGAAAAATTCAAGGTATTCAGCAGTGTCTGACATTTACAAGCCATGTCAGTTTGAATAGAACATCTTTCTTTTTTTTTACTGAAATTCTCCCAGTGATGCTTTTCCATTCCTTTTTGTTGAATAAGACTAGTTTTTTTTCTATCAGCTATAAATTAGAAGAGTTCACAGTGATAAAACTTCTTGCTGTTTATCAAAGCCAGTATCAAAAAAGTAATTTCAAGCTGTATTTTTTATCCTAATGATTTTGTCTGCTATAGTAAATGTAATGCAAAACTACATCTAATTATCAGCACTAATGTATGTGAAACAATTCTGAACCAATAAACAATAAATTCTTGTCCACCGTTTTATGAAAACAGATTCTCAACACAGTTGGCAGCTCTTGTTAGAACTAAGATAGTAGGACAAAGGTATTCCCTTTACTACAAAAATAAATAGTCATAATAATAAAATAATACAGACAGGGAAATAAAAGAGTATCCAAATTGAAAGCCATGGAGAAGTTTTTAACTGCAAGCAGGTAATGCAGAAGTACACACTAAGGTTTAATTCTCCTGCTGGAAACCATCTGGTGTATCTCATCTATTTAAATGATTTACATAATTCAGTACAAGTCTTGTTAATGGGTCCAATACTAACCCATGTCTGACAGTTCTATCTTGAGATCGATTTATCTATATTGTCAAAATAATCACAAGTGCCTAAGCTAATGAAAATGTATATTTTTTTACCCAATTCATGCCATTTTTATATCCTGGATCTGCTCATATCATATAGCAATCTTTTTTCCTGACTTTTGACTTCCAACCTTTTATTTTGTTTCTGAAGCATCCTATGCAAATATCATGAACTATTCTACTTTTTCTGCTGGTTTAATATCAATTGTGTATGAGTGAAAAATTTCTTCACAGCAAGGTTGTCAAACATTGGAACAGGCTGCCCAGGGAAGTGGTTGAATCACTATCCCTGGAGGTATTTAAAAGATGTGCAGATGCGGCACTTTGAGACATGGTTGTAGTTCGGTGGGGGTTGGTCTCTTCTCCCACTGTAGCAAGTGACAGGATGAGAGGAAGTGGCCTCAAGTTGCACTAGGGGAGGATTAGATTCTATATTAGGAAACATTATTCACAGAAGAGGAAGTCAGGCATTGGAACAGGCTGCCCAGGGAAGTGATGGAATCACCACCACAGGAAGAGTTCGAAAGTCCTGTGGATGTGGGGACACGCTTCAGTGGTGAACATGGTGCTGGGTTAAGAGCTGAACTCAGGAACCTTAGGGGACTTCTCAACCTAAGAGATTCTATGGTTGTGTCCAATAAGGATACAAATTCAGCGTACCGGTGTTTAAAGAAGAGTATGTTACTTTGTCCCTTGGAGTCCCAGATGCGAAAGGGAACTCTGTGTACATTGTAGATTCATATACGCTCTAATTGACTGTGAATATTTGCTGCTCAAATAACAGGATAAATAATATGATGTGGTCCCTTTCTGTGAAGAAAACATTTTGGCCTCAGCTAGGGAGTTCAGCAGAGCTTTGTTGCAGTTTGTGGATTCAGTGCCTTTAGAGAAGCAGTGCCAGCATGCAACAGAAACAGATAGAAACATTTGATAGAGCTAATGGGAAATCTTCCTTTGAAGAAAAACATAGATAGAAGATTCATTGGATGTAGGATGTCAAATTTTAATTTCTCATTTGAGAAACACTGGCAAATGCAAAGTACAGGGAATTGATCAGAGCAGGCAAGAGGTCTCATGGACTTCAAGATGCACATATCAGGGAAAATACATCTAACAGATCTACTTTGGACAAAGTTTTCCATGGCTTTAAGATACCACATCCTTGAAGCAGGAAAATATCATCTTCTGGATGATGTCCACCATTTACCATGCTATACAGATAACCATGGATGCAGCAGAACTGGAATCATGCTAGAGTTTTTAGTATACTTTGTATGGAAGACGGTACCTGAAAGCTCTTCAATCTCAGTTCTGACCATTTTAGGGATAGTAAAGAGTGATTAAATTCCAATCTTTTCTTTGGTGGCTCTTGAAAATCATTGAATCTTACGGAAATAACAGTTGCTTGCATCTTGCTTTAGAGTTAGGACTCCAGTGCAGGATGTTCTGGGAGAGGTTCACACAGCGCACCCCAATGCTGCATAGTAAGGGAGGCTCAGAGTCACATGTGAAGGCTACTTTGTGAAAGTTCAATGAAATTATTTGGTTTGTGGTTTTGCTGAGCCTTCCATCTTCCATTGAGTATAATTCCATTCAGAAAGGGAAGGTTTCTAATTCTGGAAAATACTTCCAATCTCATGTGATTTGGGGCTGAGTGAAATTTTTAAAGAAAGGGAGAATGCCAAAAGCAGGCAACCCACTTTGCACTTATCACCACTATTTCATGACTATCAAATGTATGCTGTGCTGAAAAACAGATTGAAAAATGTTCAAATATAAAACTAGAAGAAGGTGTTATTATTAGCTTATTTCTGATTACTATTTTGGCTTGCTCTGTTGCTGTTTTGTTTTAGTAATTGAATTTGCTTGTTTATGAACCATGTTCACTGATTAAGAATACTAGCTCAGGGCGCTAGAAAAACAAAGCAAAACAAATAAAAAAATAACCATTATTCAATTTATTGTCCACATCAGATGCTGTAACTTGTGAGTGTAGTGACAGAGCAACTTAGTGCTGTATCAGGTCCAGCCAGAGTCAGGGGGGGCTTTGGTGTGGTGGAAATCTCTTGTGTTGGAAGGCAGCTCTAGCGGAGAAGGGGCAGCTCAACACATTGCCTGGTGCTCAGGCCCTGAGTTCAAGCTTTGCTTTTATGGTTCCCAAGACTGGCAGTGCTGCTGAGACAGTGTCTTTCTCTCAGGCAAAGAGAACAAGAGAAGGCAGTGGGAAAATGGCATGTTATTTCCACTCAGAAGTGTTTTAGCCCATGGAAACCAGTAGAACCAGCATGGATGCTACTATTGTAATCTATTTTTTACACATCAGAGAACTGAAGTCTGGAGTGCAAGCTAGCAGGCTTGGTTATAAACACTCCTTTTATAGTAGCAAAAGGGCTTTTTCTTCTTTCTTAGTCTTGTTGGACTGTAGAGCAAGGGAGTTTTAATAAAAAAAATTCTAGACTACAAAATGCACAGATGTAGGTCTGTTTGCATTGTATTTGATAATTGCTTTGCAAAGCAGTAACTTCACGCTTAGTAACTCTTCTTCATAATGAATGCATTTGCTTTGTCCTGCGCCAGAGATTATGGGTTTGAAAAAAGGCTGGCACAGCCACCCCCATTTTTGTGCTGCTGCTATGGATGTGCTTCTCCAGTGCCAGGCTTTTAGGTACTTCTTTCTGAGTTATTCCTGATACGCTACCACTAAGGCTTGCTGTGTTGGGGAGGGCTCCACCAGCTGCTGCTTCTGAGTTGTCTATTGACTTCAATGCTCCCATTGTGGCTTGCTGTCCAGCTCTATCCATGTGTTGAAACCAGTGAGCCAAATAGCTCCAGGTGTAAAGGAAAGGAGAGCTCTTGCAGCATGGAATTGGCACCGCCAGTGTCCTCACGTTGCAGAGGTGACAAAGAAAAGCAGTAGGGAGAGAAAAACTCTTTGCTGTATTCTCCTGTGTAGCACTGCTGAAGGTGGCATGATGACTGAAGCACGTCTGACTAAATTGAATCTCTGGAAAAGGTTTCAGAAGATTCAGAGCTGGTGATGAAATGAAGCCTGAGTGAGCCTTTATGAGTGACTCATCTGCGGATCAGCGGCTGACTACAAAGGAAATTTCACACTTAGCCGTCTCTTCTTTTGTCTACTTTTGCATCATATTTTATTTCAGATAAGGCACTGTAAATAGTATTTCTCACTGAATTATTCCAGCCTATCACAGTAAACCATAGTTCCTTAGACAAACATAGGATGCTGGGTTTTTTTGTGTATAACCAATTTTCTTAGACATACTAGTTTGGGGCTGAAAACTCTTTTGAAAGCCTTGACACTCTGCTTCATATATGTGGGCAAGCTCTAGGATCAAGGAAGAAATTAATTTTTATTTTTCATAAAATATTCCTTATGATATGGTATTGATGCCAAAATTTAAGTCCTCTGATTATAGAAAAACTGTCAGAAAAGAATAGGAGGTCTCTAGAAATGTTTCCTTTGAAAATTGATCCCCATTGTTACAAATCAATTCCATTTATCCTGTCTGTGTTGGCATACTGAGGCTTCATTTGTAGCTCTCGAAGCTTTCAGTTTTGGTACATAAGTTGTTTCTTTTAAATAAGGCTCAGATACAGCCTAATTTATGGCTAAATCAGCATGAGAGAGCTTTAAGGCAATTCTGTTCTCACTTGTTGTTCATCCTTGCGGTAGAGCCTACTTGTATAATCAGATGGTGAACATGTGTTTTGGACATTGCTCCTTCTGGGACAATCCACAGAGCTTATGTGATGTATGTTAAAGTCCCCTGCTGAAATCATTGCTTTTTGGTTCAAACCGTGGCAATTTACGTTTTTGGTTTGGTGGGACTGAAAGTTCAGCCCCAGAGTATCAATCAGGAGGGTAACTATCACACAAGCTCATTCAAGCTTCAAACCCCCAATGTCTGTCAGACATGTGGGAAGAGCTTCCTCTGACAAGAATAATGCATAACCCTTTATAAAAAGGCCCTTCTCATCAGGCAGTGTCTGCATGTATTTTTAGCTCTGGAGATTCCTGGCTCCAACCCCCGCTCTTGGCCAAGGCAGCAGCTTCCCCCCAGACATTGCTGAGAATAGAGGCTCAAGCCACTTACGTCTACTTAGCAGTTTTGTTAATTGTAGCAACCCTCCTCATAAGAGGGATTTTATTGTGAAAATTAATATCTCGACTTCCGTGGAAGAATTATCACTCCATTTAAATTGGGCAGTACGGGAATAGCAAAACTGGCAGAATTCTCCTGTGTATCTTCATCTTTCCTGGGTACTTTTTTCAGTATTTTTCGAACAGTGGGATATTTTTATATCACCACTGTGATGAGTAGGTACCAAATTTTGAAATATATCTGTCAAGGGTGGCAAGCACAGTTCTTGTGGGAAGAAGACTCATCCTGTAGCTCATGATGGGGACATTCATTGTGCACTAGGAGACTCATACTAATTTTGTTTTGCAGCCACTTTGCACAAAAATGAATCCTTCAAATCCTGAGAGAGTAAGAAGGATTGTATGTGCAATTCATAGGACATCCCAGAGACTGTAATAATCCAGACAATGGAAAATACAGGGCAAAGGAGGACTATGCATTTGTTTCCTTTTCTTTCTCCATTAAAATACATCAAGGTCAATTGTAAAACTTCGTTATTACTTGATAGACTGTGACAATAATATGGAAGTTCCTAATTAGTTTGCTTCTTTGTAATTTCCTTGTTTTTCAAGGACTTTCCATCTTCCCAGTTCTGCTGGGTATACTGGGCTCATCTACTAAGCTGATATAATTACCTCTTCCATTTTTTTGGTGCTTATTAACTAATATAAACATATTTAAATGGCAGTGAGAGAAGTATCAGCTTCTAGACTCAGAAAGAACACTCCACACTATAATTTTTGTTTTGCCTGCAGTTTTAAATTCTTTTTAAATATCCAAGGCATAATGTGGTCAGTGTATTTAGCTTTAAGCACAGATAAAACTTAAGGCCTGGTTGCATATTTTTCTACATGTTGGAAAGCCATTTATGCATAAGTAAAGAAGGTGAAAGAGGCAGACACTGATCTCTCTGGCGACCAGTGACAGGACTCAAGGGAATGGTCTGAAGCTGTGTCAGAGGAGGTTCAGATTGGATATTAGGAAAAGATTCTTCTCCCAGAGGGTGGTTGGGCACTGGAACAGCTCCCCAGGGCAGTGGTCACAGCACCAGCCTGACAGAGTTATAGGAATGTTTGGACAACAGTCTTAGGCACATGGTGTGACTCTTAAGGATGGTGCTGTGCAGAGTCAGGAGTCAGACCAGATGATCCTTGTGGGTTCCTTCCAACTCAGAATATTCTGTGATTCTATGTGTACTTAAATATTAATTTTATTGTAAAATAATGCAAGACTAACTACAGAGACAGAGCTTTTCATTATGTTATTTAAACCACCTATTTGCATTTTTATTGCTTCACATGATGAGAAGTATTTATATGGTATTTGAAAATTTGGCACTGATGAACAAGTAAACATACCTATGGGGTTTGAAAAAAATGCTTCCTATTTTTGAGCAAAATGCTTCCTCTGAAAGAATTATGAGGAGAAAGAGATTTCATTGTAACATACTCCTTAAAATTTATGGAATATTAAGCAGAGAACTAAATGAACTTGAAACAATACAGACTCTACCTAATAATAAATCAAGGCTTATGGTAGTTTTCTGGCCCTAGTAAAGTGCTTTGAAACTGGCTTTAAGGTTGAAATTTTAAAAAAAATATTGGAGAAAGGTATACAATAGCAGCTGTTATAATTTATTTTTTAAACTAGAATAGCTAACATCAGGAGCCTTGATCCTGGGTAGAATTAAGAAGTAGATTTAGGACTTCCCTGATATGATAGGGCACTGAAGTTTTAAACCTGGAACATACAATCTGAATTGAGTCCACTGGTGATGTGGTGTTCCTCTAAGAGCAAGGAGCAGGTTCTTTGTGAACATTGTCTTAATTCTCCTCCTTCTGGCTTCAGTTAGTTGAGTCACAGTCATTTTTGTGTAATGACATTAGGCTGCTGGAGTATTTGAATCTTTCACTTGTTCTGTAACTGTACATATATAGTTCAGAAATGGTGAACTTTCAAAGGTGAATCTGCTTCTCAAAATTCACTTATGGGCATATGAGATTCAATCACTTCACCCTGGTGCAGGAGCTGCAATTATTCAGAGGTGGGAGGGATGGAGTTTGATAAAAGTTTATTCTGAAATAAGAGCACCAGTTTTGCATATTTGTGTCCATGCATGGAGACCACAGTGGAGAAATGAGAAGGAATGGCTTTGGTGGAGCCAAAGTGGGGAGAAAGAAGGCTGCAAAAAGAATGGAAGCACAGGGTTGGTAGAGAAGTAAAAAAAGGGAAATATTTTGTTTAAAGAAGGATGGTAAGAATTGAGGGGAAATTGGCCAAATCAGAGTGTCATCTCTGATTTACAACAGCATTTGGGAGTAAAGCCTGGTATTAATATTTTGGGGAGAATTTCTAATGCACAAAGTGACATTTTTGAGCCAGGTGATAAAACTATATTCTAAGGGTCATAAGGAGTAAGACTAAAGTTTTATCAAAGACATTGGCCTTGCTTGTCATATGTAGCCATGACTGTCTGTAGTCCATTCAGCTACTTTTCTTAATCTATACCTGGGGTAACGTTCCCTGGAGCTATTGAGCAACACTCACGTTCACTCATGGAGGATTTTGTCTTCCCTGAATTTCAGGCAAACATGAGGCAACTTGCACAGGATACCCTGCCATTATTGGTTTGTTTCTTTATTCGTTGAGAGAGCTTGCGAACCTTTGTCAGAGTAATTAAAATAATTTCTTAAATGATTCAAAGTCATGTTTATGTGCAAATACTTTTTAACGTGCTGCATGCATTAAGTATTCGTACTTTAAGACATCACCTTAAGATTGTCACAAAGTATTAGCATATAGTGCTCTAATGTTGTCAAGAGCTTAGGTGGTTTATTCAATACCTCGGAAGGAATCAATTTGACAGAATAAATCTCAAGAGTATCTGTGGGCCAGAGGCTGATTTATCTTCTTCAGACCCCTTCCCACCATCTGCTCCTTCCTCATATTTGACATGCAAGCCTGTTGTTCCATCAGCAAAGAGATGGATTTCAAAAGTATGTTTCCAAATACGTTTCAGTCGACATTTTGAGAAAAATGTATACTGTCCTGCAGCTTCATAGGACATACTGCTATCTTCAGAAAAACAATTTATGCAAAAGTTGCAACTTTCTTGACCTCCCTTCTAGTTTGATTTCTAGATGCAGTGATAAACAGTGAACAGTTGGCACATCAAAGTCAGAAGCCATGTTAAGGTGGTGTGTGAAGTTGGCAGATAAGGTGAAGAAGGCTACGCCATGCAAGGAAATAATAGGAATAAAATTAATTCCTTGATCAGGAGAAGCCTGACTGCATAGGTGTGCCCTCCATAATACAAGTTTTCAGCTGACAGCTCACAACAGTCCAGGCTCAGTGTAGAAGTACGAAGTACCCAGGATGGGCTGATGTCAGTGTATCTGGAGGTGGCAGACAGAAGCAGGAGAGATCAGCAGGCAGTCCTGAGGGAAAAAGGAGTTGACATTTGTGGTGGTGGAAGGAAAAGGAGTAGAGACCTGCAAGGGGATGGCAGGGCTCTAGGGGTGAAGCCCACCAAAATGGTCTCTGCTATGACATTTTTAGTAAGCTAAAGGAATTTTCTCAAAGCCTGGGAGGAGATGGAAAATATGACATTTGACTCCATGGGGGTCTGGATGAGAGATTTAGTTTCAAACTTCACAATGAAAAAACAGGTTGTTGAGATATTTTATGTATTGCATTAAAAAAAATCCTGATCATAATTTGTATTCTATGTGGAAAAAAAAACAAAGAACAGAAGAAACTAAATCAGTTCTTTTCAGAGACCACCTAAGTAGTGATGATATCCATGACTGTATCTTACAACTGTGTTTATTCTCTAGTTACAGAGACTACTCAACAGCATGAACTCCTTTCTAGAAACCTCAAGGTCTTACTTTTGTACCCAAAAGGTTTCTGCCATGGAGAAAATAAATCCTTCTTAATCACCACTGAGGCTTCTCCATGCCATTTTTTTTGTTCATGTTGTTTATTTTCATTTATAAGCAATCATCAGCATAATGTGCCACTGCCTACAACAGCAGGATTGTTTAGATACCTTAGGATTTTTTTCCTAGTTGCCTATATATCATCTGTAGCATTTTATATTCTTTTTTTCATTTGCAAGCACCTTGGCAAAGTATTACTTATATACTATCATAATTGTCTTCCCTGAGAAGAGATAAGCTGAAGCGTTTATAATTGATGAAATATCCATTTCACAAAATTTTAACAAAAAGGAAAAAAGTTAAATGCATATGGACAGACACATCCTTTTAATTTATCACACAGAGCTTGCAAAAGACATGGTATCAGATGACTGCAAACTTCAGAAGGCTGTGACAATAGTCTGTTTTTACCACCACTTTTAAACTGATGCTTCTAGAATAAGATGTTCAATTGCTACACAGTTCACACAGCTAGATCATGTGGCAGGTTAGAAAAATGTATTAATTGTGCAATAAATTATGGATGAAAAGAATTGCATATGTAAAACTGGGAATTATCCTGCATTCCATGATTCACTATCTATTTCTGACACAGAGAACTAAATTCTCTTGAACAGAGTCACACGTGTGTTAAGTGTCTGAAAATACCCAGCACATGGTATTTTTTTTACCTTCAACAATCATTTTCCTTGCCCCAAAACTGGCAGAAAATTTGGAGCTGATCCCTGCATTACCTGTATTGACTGCACATCTTTCAGCATATAGGGCCTAGGGCATGGGGGTTGTGCTTCCCCACCAATGAAACTACCAAATACTGACTCAGACACCATTGCTTGGAACTTCTCCTCAGTGCCACTCATGAAAACTTAAAGTTTCTGGCCTGAAGGATCCATACACAACCCTGTGCAGCTCCTCTTTTGCCACTCAGGAGAGTCTGGCCCAGATTTTAAGACTCTAAATGATCAGGAGCTTTTTCTTTATTACTGAAAATGCATCGCACTGCTCTGTACTTAGAAATTTATATGGGCCTTTGATGATTTCTATATGGAGCTCGCTGTCATATGGGTGACTGCTAACACAAACATTGACCTTGCTGTATTTGCAGTTGCTATTAAATTAAGCAAAGTATTATTAATACTAAACCAAAATATCTACATAGAAATCACTGTCAGGTTTCTCGCAACAAGACTTTGACTTTGTTAGCATGATAAATATACATTGTGCTAAACACTGGTCACTGCCTCTGGAATAGGGCGGTGAAAGGGAAGAGAGCCTCCTATTTCCTCAATTCAGCCATTTTTTTCTATGCTTTAAGTTCATTGGTTTTTTTTTAAGATCAATCACTCAGACAGAAAATCCCTGCAGTTAAAAAATGCCATGACTGGAAAACTCTGCAAATGACTTTGGAAGGAAGACTTCAGGAGATAAGTTGTAAATAAGCTCTGTGATTGTAAAATGCAGAGTTCAGCACATCAGAACTGTTCTTGTTATTTTAGCAAACTTCGCAGGCACTTTTTATTTTTAACCTTATTTTAGAACACATTTAGGAAAAAAAAAAAAGAGCTAGCTAGTTTAATTTAATTTCCTACTGTAGCAGAGATCGGATCCATCCCTTACTCTGTCCCTCCATTGCCAGAAATTCAGAGGTTACATTGAACTACACCATCCTTTAAAATGTGGCGGGTTCAGAGGGAGAAAAAAACCAGTGAGATTTGCCAAGTACAGTTTTGTACTGGATGTTTAGTAGTATGATGATAACACTGTAAAAGTATTTAAGTACTTGCCTAATTTTAGGCAGCTGAATAGTGCCATTTCTTTTTTAAGATTATCACATGCTTAAAAATAATTACATTATTTTTTTAGATATGGATGGGTTTGGAGATTTACATACACCCACATTCTGCTCATCGATGTCAAGTCTTTTGAAAGAATTTGTGTTTCTATTTTTCCCCCCTAGATGGACACCCATGGAAACATTCTGCTAACATCGCTTGAAATTCACAACGAAGTGGCAAGCAACGAGGTCACCACCAGCGTTACAGAAGCCCGAAATTCAACCATATCCTTTGACAACTCAGGAATCCAGTACAGAAAACAAAGCTCACATCGTGAAAGCCTTGGAAGGCGTTCGTCAGAAAGAACAGGCTCCCATAGCAAGAGGGGCCATTTACGAAGAAGGTCTTCGCAACTGAAGATAAAAATCCCCGATCTAACAGATGTGAATGCCATCGACAGATGGTCAAGAATGGTGTTTCCATTCACATTTTCTCTTTTCAACTTAATTTACTGGCTATACTATGTTAACTGAGTGACTTAGTTTTTTTAAAGGACTTCAACTATAACAAGTGAAGTACTACTTGCCTGCAGAGTTTATATATATATTTATATATAAAAAAATATATATATGAACTTTTACTATGTAGACCATACTCATGTATGTGTGAATACATGTAGCAAAGAACTGTGTGTACTTTAAAGCACATACTGCAAAGCAAAAGTATATGTATGCACACACACATGAACACATTCATTCTGAGGTTATGGACACTTTAACATAGAATGCACTTCAGAGGAACTTTTTAATTTGAAAGGCAGGTGTCGTCAAAGCAGCAAGCCTTGAGAAAGTAAGTGTTGTATATTATCACTACAAAACTTTGATTGTCATAGAAATTTTTGAACAGCTGTAATCATGTATAAAGTCAGTATTTAGTACAATCCTTTGTAAATGCTGTCATACACACTAATCATAAAGCAGTAGAGTTACAATGGTAAGTTTAAAATAAGTTATTTATATTGCAGATCCATCAACTACCATTTCATCAAGCCAAATTTATTTTTCTTTGCTAAAATTTCTTGGGTTTATATATGTCATAATACATCTTTTCCCAGTCCTGGATGGGCATAGTTTTTAATGATCTCTTGCTTTCTCTTCTGCAGTAAGCAAGCTGATTATGGGAGTGTTGTAGGTCTTTGGAGACATATACAGGTTTATAATATTTCAAACAAGCATTTTAAGTGTCCATCAACAGTGACATGAATCTTTTGTAAGTACTGTAAATGTACAGCACATTTTCCTTCCCTTGGACTGGTTCCAGCTGCCATGTCATTTTGAAAGAGAACAGCACATTTTTAGTATAATTTAGCTGAGAATTCAACTACTGTCAATGTGTTCTACATCTGCTGTAGATTTAAAGATTGTTATTCCAGTGAAAGCATAGAAGATGTCTCAGGTTATTTGTTACTTCAACATGAAATCACCTAGCTGTAGCCTTTTTTAAACATGCATTCATATTATTTAACATTCTTATAACATTGTATGTTAATGTAAAATATATTTGCATAATATGCATATAAGTATATTTTCTCAATATTTTTCTTTCCTGTGCTTGTTATCGTGACCGCATGTTTTGTCATATTTTTGTTTCTGTGATGTTATAACTTTTTATTCTCTAGAGTTGAGCAAATAGAGCACTTCCGATACTTTGATTCAGTAATGGAGCATTTTCATATTTTATTTATATACTGAAAGTATACACCTACACTTACCAAGGTAGTATGCTGCCATCACAGATCACAAGAGTATGTTTTGTTTCAGCATTAACTGTGTTCTAACATACCCTTTATGCAAATGTGATTATTTTGGTTTGATCCCAGTTCATTCCCTCACTGGGATTTCAACTTTTTTCAGTCTAGTAGATTGTAGTCATCAAGGTATGCCAATTTCAGATCTGTAAACCTAATTTGTTATTTATCAGAACTAAATCTTTCTAAAGAAAAGAAGATATATTTTTTGTAAACAGTGTTTCTATCATGTACATTCTCAAATAACAAGAAATACAGTAGCATAACTAGAGCTAAAAAACAGAATTCAGGCTGAGCCCTGACAGTTCTCTGCATGCAAAATTCCTGTAGACATCAATGGGATTTTTTGACAGAGAGCTTCGGATGGTAGTTGGAGACTTCTGTGGGCAAAAATACATGTGGATATGAATCTAGCAAAATCACCAAATACGAATGAAACTGAAAAGGCCTCCTTGGCTCTGTAATGACCACCCCCTGTTCTCGCTAGTGCTTGATTTACCTGTGAGTAGAACACTGATGCTTGGGTTGCTGTCACGCACGGCCCATTACTGCTCCCACCCCTATTAGCACCTGAACTGTGAAACTTTGCTCTGGACTGATATCCCAGCGTAGATGAGCCTGGTTGGCAAAGGTGCTCCAGTTCCACGCTCAGGGCTGCTCCTTGAGCGTGAGTGGGCTGGGCACAGCCACCTTGCAGCGCGGTCCCCAGCCGGGAACGCTGCCCAGAGCCCCGGCTGCTGCCGCGGGCAGGACCAGCGCCGCAGTCCTGCTGCATCCTTGGCAGTGTGTCTTGGCAAAGTGGCTGGAGCTGCAGTTTTTAAGCATTGTATCTGCAGACAGCTACACAGCATGAAGAGCCTCAGAGGGAGCCCGTATAGCTGGAGCAGAAAAACTTGACGTTTAAAAGCTCCTCAGTATTGTCCCATTGGTAAAATGTAATGTATTGTGAGGTCTCTGATATCTCTTCAAACTGTGAAGGGATTATAGAGCACGTTGTCAAATTTATAAGCAAAATAACTAACAATTAACAAAAGTACAAAAAAGTACTCCCAAAGTACATATTAGATAGAACTGTTGAAAATCTCTCCTAGGTTTTCATCTTAATAGCAGAATATGTTTAAATGAAACCATCTGATTTTAATAAAATTATAAGTGGTAGGCTTTGCTTTAGAGAAATTTCCCTCCTCAAATTATCTCCAAGCAAATCTTCCTGTAAGTGCCCTAAAGAACTACCCTAAGAAGTCAGATTTGAGAATGGTCCTGCCCTCATGATTTAGCCACAGCCCTCTCTTTTCTTCAAGCCCCACTTCCTAGAAATCACACGGCCAGGCAGAAACCTTCAATAAGAATTGACTTTTTAGTTGTGATAGAAATGTATATTCCAAACCCCACTGAAATCAGTTCTTCAGTGGCTTCAACAAGAATTTCCAGGAAGGGAGAAAATTACTCTCTGTACAGAGCAAGGAGATAATGTGGATTTTTCAGGGCCCTGCATGTGCAAGAGGACTGAGTCTCTGAGGACTCTCTCCCTCTCTTACCCTTTGCACTACTGGAGGGCAGTATGTTGCTGCAGCCCCCTTCAGGGAACTGTACTCCCCATCTTGCCTGTCCTTGCAGAAGTAGGCAGTTGCACATTTCAGCTTTTTCAAAAGATTTCACATTCATTGGTTCAGTCAGAAACAGCTTTAACCTTGAACAGATCCAAGTATTTGAAAAAAGCCAGGAAAATCTCAATTAAGGTTAGTACTTCATCTTACACACACATTTTTTGTGCCTTTTTTTGCCAATTCCGTTCCTACAGTCCCAGCACAACTTCTTATACACAAAAACACACACATACAACCATGTGTTACAAACAGTGTTTGCCTTGACCTCCCATTTTCTGGCTCTTGACCCTGTGCGCTAGCTGCAGTATATTATTTTAACCATAGATTGTTTTAAGACTAAAAAATGTAATTTCAATTAAATCACACCAGAGTAATATATTTCATAGCTAATTAACTCCTTTGTAACTCAAGACTACTATAAATAACATTTACACATAATTTGTTTGTAAAAGGCATTTGAAAAAAAGGAAAACTGGAATTATCTTCTGTTATAGCTGAAAGGGTCAATAAACAGTAGAAATATTATGGTGGTTTAACTCTAAGTTGATTTCATCCCATTGTAAAGATAAGCTAAAACCCAGTCCTTTTTGCTTAAGGCACAGCTATGTATTTTTGGTATTCTTCAGCAGTGAAAAAAAAGAATAGTAAAATGGAATGATGGAGAGATGCTTTATGAAAATATTGATGAATGAATATTAATTTATTAAAAAGGATTTAAAAATTTTTTGGTTTGGTTTTTTTTTGGTTTTGGTTTGGGTTTTTTTTCTGGGGATGGAGGGAGTATGATGACTCTGTTTAGCCAAGTTTAATCTTAAATAGCCTGCAATGATTATTCTTACACATTTTATAGAAAAAGACCAAATATGGAAGCATTTTCTAAACAACACACAAATAGCAGAAGAGATTCTGAAGTATTTCCTAGTGCTCTGCCTACTAGATTAAGGAAGAGGGAAAAATTACATCCACTGACTTAGCAAGATTCTTAATGGCAAACAAATCTGTCTTCGAGCTGTGGCATTGCTGGTTAAGAGCAAAAAGTTTGTTCAGTGCTTTGCATGAAAAAACCTGCTTCTATGCAGGACACAAAAGAGTTTTTTAATATAAAAACAAGACAATGTTTATTTATATGTTTCAGTAATCACGTATTGGACCAATCAAGTTCATTGAACTTTTTATTGCTAAATATTAATAAATTTTGTTAGAGGAGTCAGGATACAGAGAATTTTGTGAAAGGGGGTTTTAAAGACACCTTGATATTAGTGCTACAACCCCTTCCCCAAAACCAAAAAATACCTTGAAAATTTGGAAAGCAGGAGCAAGCTCTTATAAGCTTGCTTAAATCTCATAGTAGTTAATGATATATGTCACAATTTTTAAAAGCAGATAAAATATTAAGCACCATTGTTGTATTGGCCTTTTAAATCAACAGAAAAGCTCCCTCTTATTTCAGCATGTTTCTGCTCACTTTTAGCAGTGTTCCCCACGTTGTAAGTAACTTTTATGATCTATTATTTCTAGTCCAGCCTGCATTGTAGTGTTGGACAGTGTAACCTTGTAGCAAACTTAGTTCTGTGATTGGGAATATTTGCTAAGAGATGCATTTCTTTGTGTATTTTGAAGATAATGTATGGATAAATGCTATTTAATTACTTAAGTACTACACATTCTATCAAAGGAGTTCAGGTTCTAGTAGAAATGATGGGTTCTTTTCTCCAAATAGTTATGGTCCTGTTAGTATCAAGACTATTTCCACAGATGTTGGTTTTATAGTCACAACTGTCACAACAGCAAGTGTCACCTGCTAAAAGAGGTACAGCAGCTGTTGAAAACAGAACTAAAAGGAGTGGGAATCTCAAGGTTTCTCTGAACTGGTTTTGAACAAAGAAATCTCTCATAAGTGCCTTCAAACTCCTCCAAATACAGGGTCTGAACTTTACAAAAATTATTTCAGTTTGTGGATGTTAAATTTATGTGCTTCTTATAGCTTGTGAGAGCTGACTTGTGGACTCTGACATAGATTTCAGAAAATCAAACCTTTTGACTGTTTACCCAACATACAGCATCACTTCTACTTGAAAACTAAAGCTATGTGGATGGAATATGTAATGATACAAAAAAAACCCAACAACTGCCCCTAAAATCAGCCAAAGTTTAAACCACTAATTAACTGAGCTTAAGTTAATGCTTAAGCAAGCACAAGATTTGTTTGGACAATGTCCCTTAGCTTTGCAGCATTCACTGTGGTATCTCTTTGTCCCAGCACTGCAGCCTAATTTAGGTTACCAAGTTTTCTTCTCCCCAGTAGCAAGAGAAACCCAGAAAGTGGCCCCTGCACTGAAATAGCTTCAAAAGGCAGAGGGAGAGCACCTCTCTGGGCTTTCCCTACACTGAGCTCTCCAGGAAAACTCTGATCCTGGCTCTGAATCCCTCCTTAGATCATTCCTTTAACTCCAGAGGGAGCCTTAGGCTAGCTCTGAATTATCCCCCAGTTTTACCACCAACAGTTGGGTTGCTTCAGCTGTTATTGCTCCTGCTGCAAAAACCTGGAGATAAAGTACCTGTTACCCCAGCTGTCAGAAGGTACACTGGAAAACAGCATGTGGACTCAGGGCTAGGATACATCATGGTAATCTTTAGTTTATTCATTCTAATATTGTATTTAAATATATTTCAGTTATGTTCTAGCCTTCAAGGGTTAGCACACTTGTCTCCAGATGCCAGTGCTTTGTATATGAATGTACCTGGAAGTGCTTGGGGAGTTTTTCTAAGCACTTTAAATCAGCCCGGCAGTACTCTCCTGGGAATTTCCTCCATCCCCCATCTACATAACAGGTCAGAGTTTGCATTGCCCCTGCATTGGATTTACCACCCACCTCCCAAGAGCCCAAACCTGCAGGCGTGTGCTGCCAAGTGCTGACTTGCTCAGCTGTACCATTAGATCTTCTGCTTTTTAGAAAGTCTCTCACAGATCAGATGCTATAATTAGTCTAACAACAAGCTGCTGCTTCACACCTCCTCCTAAAATGCCAGCACTGCCACTAGGGACCTTGTTTTACCATCCTTTGAAAACTACTAGAAAAAGAGGAATTTGCAGGCTGTCAGACAATTAAGAACCTCTCTCAGTTCACCCAGGCTCACATTTTGCTTCAAGTTATACATTTAATCTATGGGGACAGAAGCAATTTTGTACAAAATTTCCTGTCTAAGGCTACTCTTAAGACTTTGCAGTCGAAAACATAAGTAATGTAGGTAAATGCTGAAGTATTTTAAATTTCTAGCAACAACCTTTACATCTTTTTTCCACTGGAGATATTTAATGGGAAAGGCACAAGCAACTGCAGAAGCAGGTACCAGCACAGGGTAAATGTGCCTGTGCAAGCTGGCTGAGAGCTAGGCTGGAGTCAGGCACGTGTGCTCCTCTTGCTTTCAAAGGTCTTTCTTCTTGGCTGAGCAGCTGGAGCGTTTTGATGGAAATTCCAGCTCAGATGAGAATGATCCTGGAACATGACCCAGAGCACTCTTTGGGAAAGAGCTTTAGGCATCTGCCTCTGATGTAAAGAGCTGACAAAAGCACTACATCTAACTGTATCTTAGATGGAGGGGAGTCTCCTGTCATGAAAAGGCTTTGGGTGCCAGGCATGTCTCTGTGAGTGCCTTTAAGGCATGAACTCTCTCTACATTCTGTATTTCTTATCACTGCTCCTGGAGAGTTGCACACTCTGCTTTGCCCTGCAGAGCTGTACAATTCTCCTGCCACAGCAGAGGACACATGGACTGAATTCACTCCATCTCACATGGCACATTTATCTGAGGTATCCAGTCAGTCCTTCCATCATGGTACACCCTATTTTTAACAAACCAAAACGCATACTATCGTGCTGGCTATTTAAAGCACACATTTGGAGTTCCAAGCCAACATTTTTAGCTTCATTTCTTCGACTAGCTGCAAAACCATCTTCAAAGAAAGATTTGAGCAGAGGAAACGTGCACAGAAGTGCTGTTGCACACTGCTCTGCAGCTGGAGTTGCTGTGCTTGAATTCTGCATGTGATAAGGAGCATGAGAGAGAAATAATGCCAGGGAAATGGAAATAATTCCTACACTATTTATAATGTGTTGGATGAAACAGTTTTAGTGCAGATGACAGAAGATCCTGTGATGGGAGTGATTCCCTGTCTTGACCAACAGTGACCTGCTTGCCTCCTTTGGTATTCACTGAGGGCTGAGTGTGGGTTTACAGCTTTGGCTGAAAACTCAGAAACACGTTGGCTATTGGAAAATTATTTCTATTTGTTTGGGCATTGGAAAAAGTGACATGACTTCATTTGCAAATGGGAGCAATTTCAAGACACATTTTCCCATGAAATTAACAGTCCTGACTCTGCCTTATTCTAAGCTGGAGGCTACTGCATCATTAATTTTTTAATTACTATTTCATTTTCCATTTTTTAATGTGAAGCATAGAGGGGTTTTGTTGGTTTCTCTAAAAATACAATGCCCATTTGCACCAGGAAAGTAATTAATTGGTGCTATAAATGCATATACAACTGCACATAGTGCAAGATATTAGAAGTGAAACACTCTAAAGGATACCCATTACCTGAAACTACTGCTTGGGCATTATTTAAACTACTGCTGACACTTCTATTTGGAGAATATGCTTATTTTATAACAACACTGATTAGGTATTCTATAGGGGAAGTTAATATAACATGCTTCCATGTATCTCATTTGCTTTGACAAGGCAGTTTTTGGTGAAGCCGATGCTGGAACAGTTTCCTAATGACCTCACTGATGTTAAATTTCTCTTGATCATGATTTCTTGCAGACCTGTAACATCCTGAATGCAGATGACAGTTTTGACATTCACAAAGATGTAGGTTTAATTATCATCTTGATTACTTGAGCTGGAAAGCCAGATGCCTAAATATCATGAAAGGTCGAGTAGAACAAATCCTGATAGTCGGTATCTTTCAGTTTTAGAAATGTTGCTTGGATTAGAAGGTGACTTAGAGAGTAACAACAACTCCTTTGTGTAACTCTCCTCCTGCACAGAGGAACAATTGTTTAACAATGCTTAAACAAGGATTTGGTCCTAAAAGGGGGAAATTTGAGCTGAAATACCAAAGACACGTAAATCACCTCAAATAAAAGAGAACAGAAAGGAGACACCAAGATATATAAAGACCTGATAGTTTTTCCCCATGACAGGTAACACTTTATTGTTGAGAGGCTCACATAAAGCGTAGCAAGCCACCTCTTTAATAGCAGAGAATTTGTCAATATCCGTTGCCTTTATGTGCATGATTTATAAATCTATTTTCTAAAGCAATTTGAGGGTTGTAAAATCACACTATTATTTAGTACACAGCTCCTCATGGATTCTGGTTTATCAAGTGTTAGGTTAAGAGCAGAAAAAGCATCTGCTAATCACTCATTAGCTAGAATAGATTCAAGCAAATTACTGCTATTATGAGTTCTGATCCAAAGCCCATTATAGTTGAAGGAAAAGCTCTCAGAGCTTTCCACAGGCTTTTCATACCACCTGAAATTAATATTAACCAGACTGCTGGAAAATTTACATCTTAATTGCCTATGTGAAGATCAAGATACAAAAATTACCAGAGTATAAGACGTCTATAGGAAAGACTAAAATACAGTAGTGGACTGAAAGCAGGAATTTTAATTGACTCAAGGGATAGGAATTTTTATGATTTTAGTTAATTATTTAATCAAGTACACTGTTGCTGTTGAGGTGAAAAACAAGCAGGTTGAGTTTTTGTTTGTCCACAAAACTCAGGCTTGCCCCTTAGCAGCAAAATGTTAAACTAAATGAAAAAACCCTCCAAACCACCACCCAAAAATGGAAGCAGACCACATCTGGCAGGTCAGAAAACTCTCCCCATCTCCAGATGGCTGGCATCCAACTGCAACAGATAGGTATTTTAATTATGTTTTATTAATAAAAATGTTAATATAATTTTTAAAGTATTATTGATGTTTATTCAGACATGTTACCTGCTTTGTTGGAAAGGAAATATTATCAACGCCTGACCGTGTGGAACTATGTTGAATTTATGGAACAGTTCTAATTTAGGAAGTGGAGAACTTTTGGCCAGAAACTTTCCTATATAGAAAACTAAAAACATTTCCTGATTCTCATGCTGCTTCCTGCCCACTGACACCAGTCCAGAAATCTAAGGGTAAGTTACTACTGGTTTAAAGGACAGAGAAATCACAACAACCAAAATGAAGGAGAACCTCCAAGGAGGGGCTATCTTAATACTGCCAATAATTTAACAACTTTGGAATAATTTCTGTCTAATATTTATTTAGGTGTCTCATTTGGAATTCACTGTTGGCTGGTATGTCAAAGGATTCTGAAAAGCATATTTAGTAGCTTCATCTATAATAAGAAAATGTGTTGGTGACTTCTGAAGCACTGTCTTCACAGATATGCATTTTTTTTTCCATTGTAAAGTGGTTGTAAAATATGAAGGTAAGAGTTTCAGGGGCCTGGCAGGGTGAAGGTCTGACAAACTGGAAAATTTCAGTACACTCTGTCCTACTGATAACTGCTAGCTAACAAAAAGGCTGCAGCAAATCCTTCATTCATTTCCATTTTCTTTGCCTTTTCCCAAAGACCTAAATATTAGGAGCATCCTGCCTTGCCAAAGCCAGGCAGGATGTCACTGATTCTTTTCCATGCTCTACTTTTAAATCCCAGAGATTGCCCAAGTGGCACCAATTGAGAGAACAGCGCACATCCTTGCTGCCCAGATGGGTAGAAAGTTCTTCAGGCTGAATGTATTTATGGCTGATTTTCTCGCTTTCGCTCTTTTGCCAAAATTGTCCACTAGCTCAAATAGCCCTTTTCCATCTGGCATTTACCCTTGATATATTTCTAGAGAGAAATCACATCCTTCTCAACCTTCCTTTTTCTAAGCTGGAACAAGTTCAGCAATTTTAAGTCACATTGTGTGCTTCTCTTCCTTGACCACTATCTTAGTCCTTTTCTCACCTCTTGCAGAAAAAATATATAATAACCCTCTTTATGGATCATAAATGACAAAATTATTATATACTGTTCCTACTGTTTTTATTCCTCCTTATCATGTCCTCTCTTGTGTCATTTCAACACATTCTGCCAATAACAATCATCAGTCTCTTTCCCTGTCCAGTCCTCAGCTCATCATTTATTTTTATTTGTCTTTTGTGTCTGTAATTCACTTTTCCCTGTTGTGTCCACTTGTTTTCTGATGTAGGCAATGGATATTTTCCAATATGTCATGTTTCCTCCACGAGGTCTTGGGGCTCACACCTAATGCTGGCAGGAAGACTTTAAACATTCGATTATCTTCGCTTTAAAAACTGAAGTCATTGTCCATATATGAAGCAAGGTGCTCAGGACAGGGCTCTGTCAAACCTCAGGACATTTTTTTTACCAACTCAGCTAAGTATAAAAAATGCTTACAAATGTCATCCTTAATGAACACTAGGGAAAACCATTTGCAAAGGCAACAAAAGTGCAGAGCAGTGCACTGCACACTTAACAAATTTCTGGTGTCTTTGGCTGCCCAGTGTGTGTCATGCTCCCCTTCCTGGGAGGATACGTGCTCCCAGTTCCAGGCCATCCCTGGAAACTTTTATCTCCACTTTGTCTGAATAATGATGGGGCTGATGGGATATCCCTCTGTGTGCCAGGAAAAGCTTCCCTGTGGCTCTGGGATGCTCTACAGCTCATCCTAAAATCCTGGGAAGATGCTCTCTAAAGGGTAATGTGCAATACCAACAGCAATTTGTAGAATTAAATACATATCTTGCTTGGATGCCAATTCTTTTAGGTTTACCATTCATACTGTATCAAGCACGAAGACAACCTTGAAGAGGCAATTGCTGAGTGCTATGTTAAAATTGGTACTCATCAGAGCTGTTACGGGAGGACAAGAGGATTATTTACGTGGTTTTTTTTCACATAACAGAGTACTTGTCACAGCTGCAGTTGTGGGCTTCTTCAAATCTAATTGCAGGCTTGAAATGCAAATGACTGTAACATTTCACAGAGGTATTTTAAAAAGACAGATTTTAACATACTACTTTTTGTTGCCTGTGAGTAGCATTTTTTTTTTTGTTGTCTGGAGGTATTTATTTTGAAACTTCCAGGCAGTGAAAATGCCAAGCTTAGGCTAGAGAGATGCATCCTTGCAGTGCCAAATACAAATGCATGTAATATTAGGGACATATTTTGTACGTACAGAAGAACAAGTACATTACAGACAAGCATGGTCTCTGCAACCCTAATTCCTATTACTGTGTATTAATTAATGCAGTATATTGCAGGTCCTTATCTGCATGATTTTTTCCTGCAGTATTTACATGCCAGGGTGGTCCAAAATTTCAACAATTGTCTGGCTAAAAAGTCTGAATATTTGAAGTTGGTGGGGGGGTGCTTGGATGCTCAAATTCCTCAGTCAGAAGTAAGCAAATGTAGATTTGCCCTCAGGAGCAGTGGTCTGTGATGGTGGGGTCAGGTGTGGGTATGCAGTTTGGACCTGGCAGCTGCTCCATGGATCCTGCAGCTGTTGGCTTGGATACAGTGATGCTGGTGGTTCCTGTCTTTTCTATTTTTAAGGATCGTGGCCTTTAATATTTGTACTAGAGTGTAGTTGTGTACTCACTAAAAAAGGCAGGATGAATCCCAGTTGTTGGAACAAATTGCTTTCACTGAGAACAAAACCAAGTGGTTATTAACATAACATCCAGTAGGAGCCCTGCCAGCATTTACTTAGGCCTCTGGGCAATAATGCTGTGCAAATAGCATTAGATTGCAACTAAAAGCTTGAAACTGAGGAATAGAAGAGTTTCAGAGCAGGTGTGTAGCAAGCAGAAAACTAATAGAAGAGGCAGACATAAGAAAGATCTCTAGCAACACAGAAAATTTTGGCTTCTCTGAAAAAATACCCCAAAAATTGAGCTGGCACGTCAGTGCCACATTTTTTTAATGCACATCCATAGAATCATAAAATTATAAAATTATTAAGGTTGTAAAAGACTCCAAGATCATCAAGTCCAAGTTCTGCCAGGTCCACCACTAAGCCTTATCCATAAGCACCACATCTACAAATCTTTTAACACTCACATAACAGTGACCACTTCCCTGGCAGCCTGTTCCAAGGCCTGACCTCTCTTGCAGGGAAGAAATTTCTCCTAATATCTTATTTAAACCTCCCCTTAGTGCAACTTGAGGCCATTTCCTTCTTGTCCAATTGCTTGTTACTTTCAAGAAGAGGCCAACCCCTAACTTGCTACCAGATTCTTTCAGGTGATTGTAGAGAGTCATAAGGTCTCACCTGAGCCTCCTTTTCTCCAGGCTAAACAGCTGCTCCTTGTAAGACTTGTGCTTCAAATCCTTCACCAACTCCACTACCCTCCCTGGACATGCTCAAGCACCTGGATGTCCCTTTTGAATTGAGGGGCCCAGAACTGAACACGGGATTTGAGATACAGCCTCACCAGTGCCCAGTACAGGGGGGCAATCCCTGCTCTGGTCCTGCTGGCCACACTATTGCTGATACAGGCCAGGATGCCATGGCCTTCTTGGCCACCTGGGCACACACTGGCTCATGTTAAAATGCTGTCAACCAGCACTCACAGGTCCTTTCTGTTGGATATCTTTCCAGCCATTCCTACACAAGCCCGTAGTGCTGCAGGGTGTTGTTGTGACCCAGGTGCAGGACTGTTACTTTGCCTTGTTGAACCTCACACCGTTGGCCTTGGCTCATCAGTCCAGATCCCTCTGCAGAGCCTTCCTGCCCTCCAGCAAATCAACACTCCCACCCAACGTGGAGTTATCTGTAAAGTGACTGAGCCCTCAATCTTCTCATCCAGACCATGGATAAAGGTATTAAACAGAGCTGGTCCCAACACTGAGCCCTGGGGAGCACTACAAGTGACCTACCACCAGCTGGATTTATCTCCATTTGTCAACACTCTCTGGACCCTACCATCCAGCCAGTTTTTTACTCAATGAAGTGTGGTCCTCTCCAATCCACATCCAGTGTACCTGAGGGAGTAACTCATTTTCAGAGATAGCTGCTCTGCAATTGCTCTAAAAATCAATTTACTGATGTCTGTCTCAGGTTGGGTTATCCAATAACAGGCACCTAAAATTGCTTGCTACCTTAGCTACAATCATAAAAGGAAAATCAGAAATAATCTGATGACAAATGTAAACTCAAGGTGGATCAAGCTACGGCTTTGCTGCAGGCAAGTTATCATGGATATCTCGAAGTTTCTGTTCCTTGTGATGATGGGATCTGCAGAGACTTTTTGGGGTTTTTTTTCAGTAGATTCTTTAATGCACATCAGTGCTTAGTCAGTGGATATAGATAATTTTAAAGATATGTTTAGGAGCCTTGAGGATTTAGCAGAAATCTGGTATCTGATATTTATACAGGCATCACATACAGAGAGGAACACTCAAAGGGGGTTCTTTAGAGACACCTGCACTGAGCTGCCTGTAATTTTTTCACCAACTGGAAAAAGCATGGGCTTAACTGGAAGCAGAAAAACTGTGATTCCACAGCTCTTCATAGAGTGCAGCAAATCCTTCTGAGGCAGAGCTTAGGAGCTTGACGTGGCTTCCTCTTAGCTCTGAGATGAGAATTTCAGCACTGTACATCTCTGTGCCAGCACACAGCTTGGGTCACCACCAGTTCAGACATATCTCCACCAAGCTCCGTTGCATCATGTAAACTCATCCTTTGTGTCCCTCCCATTACTCTCTAAATGGTGCAAATATCATAATCATAATCAGTTGCATGAAGGCAGAAGTATAAATAACAATAAGTGATTAGGAGAACATTGCAATTAATCACAAGAATGCAGGCTCAGTGAACTCTTGTTGCCATTTTTAATGAACAATACATTATAATTAGAAACACCCGAGGGGCATTGTAAGCACTTGCAGAGATGTCAACTACAATAGTACCCTATGAAGAGCTTGTTCTCACCATTTCTTAGGCTGTTTGAGACTTCTTCATGAACCATATGCTGTGTCTCAGTGGTGGCTAGGGAACATGGAAGAAAAGAAAGTGAAAAAAAGAAAGGAAGAAAATTAGATCCAAACTCTTTCTTTATATTTCTTTGGAACTTCATGTTGTTCCATTGGGTCTTCAAGAACTGTGTAATGTAGAAGGAATCCCTCTGTGACATGCAAATTACAGACACCTCAATGGAAGGCTATTAAACAAAACACCAGCATGAGAAATTTATTTCCCTTTAAAATGATTAATCTGATACAGACATACCAATGTTTGCGGTAGAGGATATCAGAATGCACAATTGTGCACACACAGCTTGGACGAAAAGCAGTTTTGGCACATTTCCTCTCTGTGTTATGGAGACTGGTACACATAACATAAAACATCAGTTATGTCAACTTTGATGAGTCTTTGTGTGATTAATTTATGTGACCCATGTACAAGGTTAACAGGTTTTCCCACAGATGTTTCCTGTTTCCATTAATTTGATAAGCTACTCATTCTGTATACCATCCATCAATGTATAGTTTTTCAGACAATATATTCTTCTGTGAATAATTATCCCCAATAATTTGCTTCTCTGTAGATGATCCACCAAATGATATTTTACTTCAGGTATAGGTATCTTAAGACATAGAAACTTGCTATTATTTTTCCAAATGTGATTTAGGATGGATTTAATATATTCTTTTTCACATGCAGATTTTTCCTTTAGAGTTCCCAAATTTCTCAGGGTTCCCAGATTTAGAGAGCTTTAGGAACTCTGGCACAGTCAGAATGGGTTCACAAAGGGGAAGTCTTCTTTAGTTAATTTGATATCCTTCTTTGATAAGGTCACCTCCCTTGTGGAAGAAGGAAAGGCAGTGAATGTAGTTTTTCTGGATTTTAGTAAGGCTTTTGATTTTGTTCCTCACAGCATTTCTCTAGACATTACTAATGTGCTTTAGCTTTTGGTCAGCCCTCCTGTGGTCAGGCAGTTGGAATAAATTATCCTTATAAGTCCCTTCCTGCTGGAAATAGTGTATATAAGTGCTCTTATGTTACATTGCTATAGTGTTTGTATACTTATTTACCATTACATAAAATAAAAATATAATTGTATATATATTATTTCACAAATTTATATATGTACCTTTCTAAATTCTTATAACTTAACTGTAGATAATTAGGACAAAGTTATCGAACTTGTTTCCCTAGATTCACGTGTTAGTTTTCAAGATGCACAATTTGGATGGCATTTCTAGCAGAGTTTCAATAATACTTAAAAGACACCCTGACATTTTGAAGAGCAGAGATGCAAAGCTACCTCTGAAGTTTTCATAAGATAGCTGGTGATTTGATTTGTTTAGTCAGACAATATCTATAAGTCTCATTCAAGTACACTAGTGTTCAGAGGAAGGAGAAAATTGCTGGGCGCCTGAAGTAAGAGCCTGACAGCATGCTTAAGTGCTTTTTTCCCCTTGGAGATCACAACTTGCATGGAATGTGACACAAAATACTCTAAGCCAGGAGAGAAATTCAAGAAGGCTGGAGAATAAAAAACCAACACTTTCAAGGGCCTTCCTGAATATTTATTTTGTTTTGGATGTATCTGAGATCATCCTTAGGGTCAAAGACTCCTAAGCATCTAATTCAAAAAGTTAAGCATGGTTAAGTGCTTTTTTCCTCAGAGGTTCCCTTTCTTCAATTATGTATATGAGAAGAGTCATCAGGCACTACCCAAGGCATTTTGTAAGCAGATGTAAGGAATAGGAACAACACAGTGGTGAGCTTTTTTTGGGGGTTGAAAGGCAAATAAAGATCTTAGTTGCACACAGAATTGCTTGAGAAGCGTGGTAGAAATTACCACCTACCATTAATCACCTTCTCTGAATTTTGAGAACTTCAGGCACATTCATTTTCAATTTTATGAACAGCCCAAAGTGTTTTTAAGCAGTGGTGTTATCAAGCTCCTATCTTTACCCATTGGCATCCAGAAATACTCCAACTTGTAATTAGAGAGAAAACAAATCTAAAAGAGAGAAAGGAGGAAAAATGGACATGCTATAAAAATTAGATGCAAGTAGTCCTTTTGGTCACAGGCAGTTATCATGACTATCCACACAATACCAGGAGGCATTGCCAGGCTATACTGACCTCAAGAAAGATTTTGGAGTGGGCTTCCAATGCAGACACAGATCATGCTAATAAAATAGAGCCAACAGCAGGGTGACTGAATGGATGACAAAAAACAGGATTTTTTGCAGAAAAAGGAAGATGTTTCTTAAAATTGTTGCCACCATTCCACTTTCAGGTAAATTTTAGACTCCTAAATACCTAGTTTTAGATCAAAGGGAAAAGAAAACACTTAATACCATTGAAGCAAAATTAGCAATTTTTTGTTGTTTCCAGTTAACACATTTTTTTTACTAAGGCACTGAACAGAATTTTCGCTTTGTGTATGTCTCTTTCCATTCTGCACACATGCATTTATATAACCTGGCAATTATAAGCATCCCAACAAATGGAAGATCCCAACAATATCATGGGAATGGTACAAATCTGTGCCCACCCCATTGAAGTGAGTGTTCCTGTTGCTATTGTTGATTTCTGTCCCCAAAGTGTTCTTCATCTGTAGTGGCCCTTGGGAGGAAACATGCAAATATATACAGACCCTTTGGACCAAGACAAAAATTACCATATGGCTACATTTTGTAACTAGATACTAAAATTGCTGGTTCAGAAAATTACTAGCTTCCACAGCTCCTGTATGGTTGTAGAGATGTGTGTGACAGAATTAGGAAGCAATGTCCAAAGACTTTCTCGCTGAGAAAATACTGTCTCCATGTCAGAGCAGCCCTACTGACTTCATCACACTCATTGTTGAGTTATGCCCCTGTAGCTCAAAGAAAAGTTCGACTTAGTGGGGCAAGAATTTAGTAGTAAATAATGAAAACAGCCAACAAAAGAAACAGATGACAAATCACAGAGGAGAACAAAATGTTCATGATGTAAGAGAAACATCTGTTGTCCAGGTTATCCTTAAAATACAGATGGTCTGAGCTTCCTCTTCATCTCAATTTGAAAAATTACAGAAAAAAAAAATAGTCCAGTGCAAATATAGCACTGTGAATGCCTTGTGCCCTTTCCCAGCATTTTAAACATTGCCTTTGTTACACTGTTCCAAAGAAAGCATTGATTCCTTTTTTGGGATCAGACTGGTCAGACTGAGCATTTGATGCCCTCGTTCACAATGACATCAAAGGTGACTCTAGGCTGAAGATGGGGTTGTGTGGAAGCTGGGCCATTGATGATGCAAGTCTCACCCCAGAGCACTTGTACTTTCAGTCATTTGTCTCCCTGCAATAAATAATTTAATTTGACAGTAAAACCTGTGCCCAAATGACAGGCTGCACAAGATGTTCCTCTCAAGGATCTTCTGCTCTCTGAGGAGTGGGGCTTTGTAACAGTGGATGCCTACCATCTCCACCTTTCATTTCTGCTATTGCTGTTATTGTCAGGGAGGAAGGTTATTTATTTATTATTTCTATGTTCTTCTACCATCTGGAGAATTAATACTCGACTGCAACAGGTTAACCAAAAACTGTAAAACCTAATGTGCCCCTTCTCAGTTCATATTTGCTGTCTCAGCAAAGTGTTTCAGAGTCTGAGTCAGGGGGAAGGAATCACTTTTTTGCCCTCATTGACTCACAGAAGAGCTTAGGTGAACATCTTAGAGGAGATCACTGACATAGCCTGAAGGGTTACCTCCTCACCTTCCTCACATCCCAGTGCTTGGCACAGACTGGGAAAATGGCTTGTAAACAGCCTGGCTCTGCCTCAACTAGAGCCACAAGAATCTTCCTATAAATAGATTTCCAGAAGTCTATTAAAAATAGATTTCTAGTTAAACCATAGAATCAGCAGGTGAAACACTTTCTCTGAGATCAAAAGGGAGGCTGAACACGTGCTTGTTTCTCCTCATCTAACTCAGCTGGAGGAGACACACAGATTCCCCTGAGACTCGAGATATTTTCTAACCAAAGTACTTGCCAAGATACTCTCTCCTCTGATATGAGCCACTCTCCTTGGAAAAACAGGGATTATATTTATTCTGGGGCTCTGATAAGGTGCTTATGCTGTTTTCCTAGGCAGTGTTCCTAATCTTCAGAGGTTGACCTCCTCTCAGAGAACAATTTAAAGCAACTTAGTGACTCTCCTCCTTTCTTTTTACCCTCTGGACTTTCCTTATCCTGTTTTCTTCATAGAAATCTACGCTTCAAACTTGGACACCTTATGGTAGTTATTTCAGTATCTGAAGGTCTCTTCAGGAACCCACTGATTAAAGATGATCTATAAGTTTCATAAATACACTCCAGTCCCATCTGTAGCTAGAGAATATCTGTGCCTGCAGTCATAGATGCAAATCCAGTAATTATTTATCTAAGAAGTTGTGAGGCCATAAAGGCTAGAATATATCTTACTGCAGAGGAGACAAAAGCTTTTTTTGAATAAAAGCCATTGCAAGATTTGACTCTGTGCAATATTAAAAACGTAAAGAAGCCATCTGTTTTCCTTTCATGGAGAATGATTTTGTGTATGCTATGCAGTCATTAATGATGCATACTGGAAGAGTTTTCTATATTTATTTTAAGTGTAGCTAGCACTGTGCCTAATGGAACACCAATTATGGTTCCTAGAAGTCAAAATGCTGTGGAAATAGATAAATGAGTTACCTAGCTATAAAAAAATGTTACCACATTCATGCATTCCCAATATAGAGAAACACAGACAGCAGGATGTGAAAGCCATATTTTTTTAGAAAATCTTCTATGGCCTCTCTCTTCATACGTCTGTTTTTAGCATAGGTACACAGATGCCATTCACATATATTCTGTACAAACAAGTAAGCAGAGTTCCATTTATAGTTTACTTGAGGAAGTTGTTTAAACAATGTGTTGTTATACCTATCTACATGAGCTTACTTACATACTAGCAGAACTCTGTATATAGATAGACTTTGTAAAGGTTGAATTCAAACATGTGAAAGACTGAGCTATAAACACTCAGCCAAAGAAAAATCTATAAACTGTTTAAAGGGCATTAGTGTTCAAAGTTATACAGCAAAAATAGATGGCATTATGCAGTTCAGTATATACTGCCTCTCATTAACTCCAGCACTGGCTTACATGGTACTTGTGAAGCTAAAATAACACTACTATCATTGCCAAAAAGAGCACTCATGAGCTGGGAAAACTCGAATTTTGCTTGCATAGTCAAATGTAACACCTCTCCTCTACTGTGTATGCCATATGAGAGCATCGTTACATGTTCTGACTCTACTTTTCAGTATGACACTGGCAGCATTTAGTGTATGTGTCATCAAAGACTGATTCACATCTGATTCTGACACTGCTTATCTTTGAAATCATTACATCTGCAAACAGCATCGTTTCAACTTTTTTTAGTGGTTTCACATGAAGGCTTCATAGTTTAAAAAATAATAATAAAAAACCCAAAACACAAACAAGCAAAATCAAACAACAAACAGAAGAGAAACTCTAGGCTCCTTTATTCACTTCCCTTTTGACACAGGTTTGTGACTTCTCAGCAACAGAGGTGCCATGTCCCCACCTGGTGTGGCCCCCACCAGACCCAGTAAGTCACACACTCTACTGAAACATTCATTTCACAGCTGAATGTTGACGATTGAATAAAACCAACGCTCAGAGTTTGGGGATATAATTCTCCATCTCCTCCCATCTGTCAGTCCAAAATCTAAAACTATTGAGTACATTTTTGCCTCAAGCATGCTCTCTACACCCTTTACCGCCTCATCTTTACCTTCTCTTCCTCATCCCTATCTCTTTTTCCCCATCCTTACAGAAAACACAGTTCATTCAGCGATGAAATCGCTGAACTGGTCTCAATTTTTGTGATCTCCACATCCCTCTTCCCACCTTCTTACCCTAAGAAACACTGTCTCCTGCTCTGGGAAGTCGGCCTTCTCTGCCCCAGATCATCTTCCCAGATCTTGTAGGAGTTCTGGGAACTCCTAGACTCTCAGCATTCTTATCAATCTTAAAATCCCTGAACAACTTTTATTAAGTTCATGTATGCACATGGAGGGCTCTAAGGCTTGCGCATTCTGGAGAAAGCTCAAGAAAAGCAGAGCGTAAAATTTTTCTTCACAAACAAGCTTACAGGTCATGTTATAAAATCATGAGAGTTCCATGAGATTGTTGAATACTATACATTGCTGAAGGCCCTTGAAAGTTACTGATACTCAGTAAAACAGACCAAACAGAGTTTTGTGAGCTAGCAAATACATTCCCTCTACATCAGAGGAAATAATTCACCTTGCAGAAGGGACAGCAGATTCTTCCCCCATACCTCAATTGCTCCTTGGACTTAGTTCTGGAGTTCCTCAACCATCCAGTTGAGACAAAGAAGAAAGGAATTGGTTTAAGAAGAAGAAAATCTACAATAACTCTAGAGGACTCGGTATGATGCGAGGAAGGGCTCACATTTGATTTCTTGTTTCTAGTGGCATTTGCAAAGCCTAAGCAGAGTCTGTTGCATCACCAGCAGCTATTCATCCCAATGGTGAAGACTTGGGCTCTTGTTCTTTTGAAGCAGATGAAGTCTTAAAAAATAGAGTTATAACTCCTTAATCTGTTGCTTATTTCTTCATTACTTTCTGAGGAAGAAAAGGGTTTCCAGGTCAGTTTATTATAGTGGTGACAGAAAATAAAAAAAAAAAGGAAGATAGTAGGGGATAATTTCCCCTAATTTCAGAAGAAGCTGTGGACTAAATGGAACACATTTTATGAAATTCCCTTGCTTCTTTCTTTAAAAAATCTGTTCTGATGCCCCAGTGATGTAGACCTGTTGGATTACTGCTTTGTAGTGGCGCTGCGAGCAGGAATTTGAAACAGAACAGGGGAACAGGAATTTGAAATAAGAGAGGGCAAAAAGCAACTAGTGAGGCTGACACCAGAAAGGTCTCAGAGAAGAGCTGAGCCATAGGATTGCGACTCTTGGTCCTAACTAATAAGCTAGGAAGAAATAGGAGCCCAGAAATGGGCCTAGCTTCTTTTGTTTGCCTAAAAATTTTGGAAGCATGACAAAAATCATATCCCTTAGTCATAAGGACAGACAAGTTTCAAATTTTAGGGCCGATAGGATATATGTTCAGGACTAAACTAATTACAGACAGACTTCATGAGTGAGACAAGGATCTTGAGACTGAATAGTGAGAGGAAGCAAGGGAGGTGATATCTCTCACCACTGATGGCTGAGATGGAAGCTATCCTTGGGTTTTTAACCTCTTTAAACTGTAACAGTTGGAGGTCAGCTCTTTTTCTTGCATATTACCTCAGATTTTTCCAACAAAAGTACAATCTCCTCCTTAAACTGGAGAAATAAACCTTGACTGGCATATATATCCAAATTCAGTCATTTTGTCCAGAAGCTGTTTCTTGTGAATGGTGCAACACTGAACTTCATGCGTATCTTAGCTCTCCAACAGGGCTGTGTCCCACTGTTCAGTGCCATCATTTATTTGAGAGTATCCAAACATACTGCACTTCTTATTACTAAAAATACCAGAGCAAGGATGGCTTGAAGGTCACATTAAATCTGAACAAATATACTGGAGACTGCTACCTCGGGCTGTCCCTCTCCGGCCTAAGAAGGAGTAGTATGGCAAAGGCAGAACAGTTTGGAAGACCTTGTGGAGAAGACATCGAAGAGAAACCTGGACTCCTGAGTGTATGTTACTCTGTCTGTGATGAACAGCACTTTGGAGATTAGTTTTGTCTTTTTCTCAAATATTTACATTCTCTTCATACATTATAGAACTTTTCTTTTTTTCTTTCTCTTTCTTTCTTTCTTTCTTTCTCTCTTTCTTTCTTTCTTTCTTTCTTTCTTTCTTTCTTTCTTTCTTTCTTTCTTTCTTTCTTTCTTTCTTCCTTCCTTCCTTCCTTCCTTCCTTCCTTCCTTCCTTCCTTCCTTCCTTTCTTTCTTTCTCTCTTTCTTTCCTTTCTTTCTTTCTTTCTTTCCTTTCTTAATTTTGTTTTTTTTGGTCAATCTTTTTTTTGCTTCTTTTCTCATGTCATTGAGACCATGGTAGTCATTTCAGCTCTGAGTCACAAAAGTAGCATTCAACTTCTGTCACTTTGATGTATGGCTTTCCAGGGAGATTCAATTTAAGATTTTCCAAGGACTTTGAAGAAATTAATGCTTAAATCCTATAGATGTAGCAGAAGCTTAATGCATCTCCTTATTACAGTCTCCCTGCTCATAACTTGTGGTCATTGGAAGAGGATATTTTCCTCTTTCATGCCACATCTTTCAGTATGCTTCTACTTTGGTTCAAAATGCTTTCTGTTAATATGAAATACAGCTAATACTTTTCAGCTTGTGGTGTACCTCATTTGGTGAAACCTTATTAGCATAACTGTTGATGAATTTCCACTGAATGCCCAGAAATGGATGATCAATCTAAACTATCAGACTCAATCCTCAGCATAAAACACCTGACAGTCCTGGGACTCAGACAATATAATGTGGTCTCATCAGAAATCTGATTAATAAGCTTGGTGTCCCCATGAGCTAGAGGCTTGCACTTAACAATGAGTGGGAGAGGCAGCTAGAAGTGAAGTGAAGCAAAGCATGGTCTGACCCTGAAGGGCAATATTAAGTATTTTGGTTTGCTTCTATGAACATCAGAAAGACAGGATGAAATATTTTAATTAACCTAGCTTTTGGCTTTGAAAGCTTGGTCCAAACTTTTTCCCTCTTTAAGAAGCAGACATCTCTGCTTCTCATTTGCTCTACATCCATGCTCTTCCACCAGATGTCTCTCCCTTGGCCTTTCCCAGGCTGAAATAACTTTAGCAAAGGTACAAAAATCTAATTTGGCAAACAACTTGCACTGCTAAAAATAATCTCCCCTATGCACTTAGCAGACGGGCAAAGACTATACAGAATGTGTACATATTGATCCTATCATTCACATGCCAGAAGTAATTGCTCCCTCTGAGCATGTTTATAGATCTGTACTGACTCCTGGTTTCCTCACAGCATGTCAGGACTGAACAAAATCTTCCATAAATCCATGTGGTTTCTGGAGCACATGGAGAACCCCAGAAGTTCCTGTGGCAGGTCTGGCAGAAGCTGATCACATGGGACAGACTCTTTGGATAATCAGTGTTGACACAAAGCTTCCCAGGCAGCTGGAGGTGCAGGAGAGACCCTGTGCATGTGTTTCTCTGGGTTCCCACGGGACTGCCAACATGCTAAGCACAGCAGTTTGTTTCAAGTTTTCATGCTCGGTACCTTTTTCTTGAGGGAACTGAGAGCCTAACCCCTCTTCCTTTACTTATGCTCTGGGTTCAGCTACAGTTTCCATGGGGTTTAAAAACACCTGGAAATCTGGAGACTGATTTTTTTTTTTTTTTTTCTTCAGACTTTGCAGAGTCTTGATGAACTTTAGTCTCATCCTGGCCGACTTACGTGAAAGGCAAAAGATCACCCCAGGACAACTGGTCTCTCCATTCCCCACACTGACCAGAAACACATTTTTCTGATGTCTCTCACTATGGCTGACAAGATCAGCCTGTTGCAATTCACTGGTAGTGTTATAATGCATAAGGAGCCAGCTGCTCTCATCAGTGCAATGTGAGGGTCCCAAGCAATTATGGCTCTCAAACCTCCTCCATCCCTTCTCCAATGTCTTCACAAGTTAGAGCTACCCAAGCCTACTACTGATGGAAATGTGTAGCAATTAGTATCAAAGCCCAGCTCACTCTGGCTATGTCTACACAGCTAGAGAAAAGCTGGATAAAGTCTGACTTATGGTACCAAAGCCAAACAGGAGGTTTGTAGCACCCTTACAGGAAACTTATATTAGACAGACAGTCTGAGGACATCAGAACAGAGTTAGGGAATGAGATAATAGTTAAACAAAAAGATTTAGAAAATATTATTTTAAAGTGATCCCTGCTCCCTGGTTCAAGCACCTGTGACCAAAAGAATCATGTTCTCCAGCTCTGGAAAAGCACCTAGCTCTCTTGGGTAATGCAAGACTCTCCTCCTCCCTCCCTCAAATGCCTGAAGACAGAATAACAAAGCCTTTTTTGAATTAACTAAAAACTCATGTCTTGGCATGTTAATTCTAGCCTTCTGAATCAGCCTTTCTCATGGGACATGGTACCTGACACTCTGATGTGACAGGCAGCAATTAGACAACATCAGGACAACTGCCAAAATTACTGCCTACAGCTGTGTGGCCACTGAGGATACACATTGTTTAATCAGCAGTCACAAAGCAGGAGCACCTTGAACATTTGAAATCTTCATAGATGTCTCCTTACTACCAGAAATGCTTGTATGTCATGATCTAACTTTGTCTCAACTCAGCTCTTGGGAGAGGTTTGGCTGTAGCTAATAAAATAGGATTGAGAATAAAGAATTGACTTGATTTTGAAATATGAAACATTTACTGTTGGATTCATTGTTGCCATGGCTGATTGGGAGCACTGACAATTGAGGAACCACAGGACCTGAGGAGGTGACAGGTGACACTTTGGTTCAGTAGCAGCCCATTCCCGTTCACAGAACCGCTGAAGTTGGGAGGGATTTCTGGAGATCCTCTGGTCCAACCCTGCTGCCAAGGAAGGATCACACAGAGCAGGTTACACTGGAACACATCCAGGTGGGACTTTTTGCCATTGCTTTTAAATTGTCTGTAGGAAAGTCACAGAACCAGGAAGACACAAAATAAAAATCAGGAGAGAGTAAGAGACTCAGGTTCAAGGGCAGGAAACTCAAGAAGTTACCTCTGGCCTGGTCTGTTGAAGAACTAATTAACCTCAAGCAATTCTAGCCAGAGTGTGTGAACAGTGAGGGGTTTGCACTGTAGTCTATGCCTGAGGCTCTGTGAATGTAAAATAAATGTAAGTGAAAAGGTCAAATTAACTGGCATTTAGATGGGAGAGATTTAGAAGTGTTCCCACCATTGCTGTTCCAAGAGCCAAAGAGATAATTTGTCTAAAAACAAAAACTTGCTGACCCCAAATCTAGCAAACTTTGCCCTTATTCAAAGATCAGTGATAAAAAATTCCTTCCTCAAAAATGCAGCATTAGTGTGATTAATTAGCATCAAAATACTTGTTAAGCATCTTGCAGTAAGGCAGGGTTTACTGCTAAAATTTTGTATGAAGAACTATATAAAATTAATTATTGCCCAATTTAGAAGAAAGACAAAAGAACAAAAAGATCTCATATTTCTATATGTGTATTAAATTACTATCCTCTGTTTTCTTGGGAGTTTGGTATGCTAACAGGTGCTAATAAGGATGAAGGTGGCTCTTCTGACAGAAGGCGTAAAGGGACAGAGAGACGAGAAAAAGAAAGAAAAGCCGAAGTATGCAGTAGCTCAGGTATGCCTGTCATCACTGAAGGTGCTCAGGTATCCCCCAGTTTCAATCACAGAACAGCTCCTAATATGGCAAGGATATCCACGTGTGGTTTGTGGTCAAGAGACGAACTGGTGAGAGAGAGAGAGAGAGAGAGAGAGTGTGTGTGTGTGTGTGTGTGTGTGTGTGTGTGTGTGTGTGTGTGTGTGCCAAGAGTGTGTGCCAAGAACATAAGTGTGCTTTGAAGCTACTTGGCAAGTGTGTAAAGCAGTGGGGCAGAGTATTTTATGTGAAGGATGCAGGGCTAGGAGGGCTGGGAGCCTGGCATCTGCCTGCTTAGGTCGTAATGGTAACTGCTTGGGCGGCCATCTGCCCAATGTGCTGTCTTGCTGCTCACTGCATTTCCCAGACAAAGTGTACATGACTGGAAGTTACGGTGTTGTTTTTGTGGCAGGGAGATGTAGGCAGACACAGAAGGAGAAGAAAAAGTTTTGTCCAGGAAAACCACTGAAGTGCAAAATGGATGCCCATGTACAGCAGCATGTGCTGACCTGGGGAGGAGACAGGATGGGGAATGAAAATGGCTTATTCACAAACATCAGCAAAGACACAGCTTAAGCACAGGACGAATAGGCATCATGGCTCAGATTGAAGTCCAACAAGCCCAGGAATTTTGTTCTATTGGTACTCAAGAGCAGAAGAACAAGGCATAAAAATGGGTATTCTCCAGAAATGTCTCCCAGCTCTAACAAAATGAGACAGGTTGAAACCACTCTGAGCAAGATGGTGCCTGTATGTGCAGGAGACTTTAAGGAGTTTCTTAGCACTATTTCTTCCCAGCTGCTTTTAAGATCAAAGTAATATTCAAGGATTTATCATAAAATCATAAAATAATTTGTAGTGGAAGGCGTTTTTAAAAGTCATCTATTCCAGGCCCCCTAAATGATCAGGACATCTTCAAACAGATGAGGTTACTCAGTGTCCATACCGATCCAAGCTTGAATGTTTCCAGGGATAAGGCATCTCCCGTCTCTCTGAGCAACCTGTGCATGTTTTGTCACCCTTATAGAAAAAAATTTCTTCACTAGACCTAATCTGAATCTCCCTCCTTTAATTTAAAACAGTCACTCCTTCTTCTATTGCTACAGGCCCTATTAAAAATCTGTCCTTATCTTTTTATAAGCCTGCCATAAGTATGGAAAGCTTGCAATAAAGAAGCCTTCTCTTTTCCAGACCAAACAACTTCAACTCTCTCACTCTATCTTCATCAGAGTGCTGTTCCAGCCCTCTGATCCTCTTTCTGACCCCCCTCTGTAGTTGCTCAACCGATCTGTATCCTTATCTCAGAGACCCAGAGCTGGATGCAGCACTACAGATGGAGTCTTGTGAGAGCAGAGGGGAAGGGCAGAATCCCCTCCCTGAATTTGCTGGCCATGCTGCTTTGGATGAAGCCCAGGATATAATTGGCTTTCTGGGCTGCAAGCACACATTTCTGTGTCTTGACCAGGTTTTCACCCACTGGTACCATGTCCTTCTCTGCAGGGTTGATCTCAATGAATTCATCTCTCAGCCTGTACTGATCCTGGGGATTGCCCAGATGAAGGTGCCAGATCTCACTTTCAGAATGTTTGTGCTTAACCTGCTTGCAGTACAAGAGAAAGAGCTAACTGAAATGCCATGGTGTGCCATAGAGTCTTTATGACTTTTTCAGGCCGTATTAAAACTGTTACCACATTTGAAGAGGTAGACCTTTGAGGATCAGAACTTCATGGAGCACTGCGTGCTTGGATTTATTTATAACTTCTGCAAATTGGCACTATGATAAATGTATGACTGCTGGAAAAGTGCTGAGGTAGGCAAAGGTATTTTCTAAAAGAAAGCAAGTCTTGTATGTCTCTTTGTATGTATATCTCTTTCTCCCAAAGAAAGTCTTGTATATCTCTTTGTATGATTAATTGTTATTGCCTGAATTCTTATAGAAGATGCATAGCTGAAGAACTGTCAGGTTATTGTATATCCATCTAATTCTACCTCAAAACTCTACACAGAAAGTAGCACACTACTTCTCCGAAGCTCCAAGAGTCTAGATTCCTTTTGGTTTGCTTACCCTCTATGAGTATAAATTTGAAACTTTAACAAAAATAAGTGTGTTTAAGCAGTTTGGGAGAACAGAGAAACAGAAATAAATGCAGAATGGTATTTATGTCTTTAAAGAGCACAAAAATATTTGCTTTGTTTCATAGTTCACATAAGAGCTTGTTCTACCTCAATTCTGCTAAGGACCAGCCGGCTAATTAGTGAATAAATTGTGTCTTTATTACACTGATAAGTGCTATCTTCCAAGGCCAGCAAAAGCACCAAATGTTCACACTAATTGTCTAGAGTTCTGCAACTGCAAGTCCTTTTCTCAAGTCTGGCCACAAGATAATATTCAATATTTATGGTCACAAGGTAAGCCTGGTGGTTATCTGATGTTTGTTCTTTACATTCTCACTGGTCAGATCAACTCTGCTCATTTATCTCAGGGAACCACTTCTGCTATTACAGAATCACAGAATCATCAAGGTTGAAAAAGACCTTCAAGATCATCTAGTCCAACAATTACATATTGGTGACATATAGTTGATACAGCTGATTCCAGGAAATTTCTGCTTCCTCTGCCCTTTTTCAATCTTTTATCAGGAGGTAGAAACTAGTTCTTCTTAACTTCTTAGTAAAATGCTCCAACATTTCCTCAGACAAAAAGCAGTATCTTAAACTTGACAGCCATGAACAGAGGTGTTGTGGAAGCAGGTACTGTGGAAAAATAAACAGAGGCTGACACTGAGCATTTTGCTGAAAACTTAGACTGATGTGCTTCCATTCAAGACCAGAAAAAAACCCTTCCTACTTCCCCATTCATGCATCCCACCCTAAGGAGGGGTTACTGGGTTATGAATGTTATTTTAATCAGTTTTGGCCCACAAGATTCATCATATCTTAACATTTTACTCAGCTACAAGAAGGCAGGAATTTACTTATCAATTTACTTACAGACATTCATCTTCTCCATGTCTGTTATCCTGGAGAACATTGGTGACCATGTTGATACAACAGTCCTGAGTCTTTCTCTGTATCTCCATAAGATTTGTCAATCATTACGTGGAGGGCACAGAGTACTCTTGGGAAAATGCACATCTGTGTGTCGAATCATTTAAACTCCTCTCTCCTGCAGTCATGAAATAGTTTCTCTTTGTGAAGGGAAATACCAAATGGCTTTGGCACTTTTCTGGTGAGGTAGAGGGATTTTTACACATCCATTTTGGTTTGATGGGGAGTAGGAAAGAAGAAGATAATTCTGGGTGGTTGTGACTGTTTTATTTTTAATTGCCATGGATTTGAGTGAAATAAAATCTATTATATTATATTATGATTGTTTAGACCATATGCTTAAACTAGATATGTAAAAGGATGCACCTGTGTGGGGAAGGAGCACAGGTTCAGTGACTGGTATTCTGGTCAAGCTTATGCTATCCTGTACTCTACAGTGATTTGGTCCTGAAAGGTTTACTTCTGGAATTCAATGCCCTCTTGAAATAGTAACTTATTTCATACACCTGTCTTCCGGGTTTTGACTTTTGTTTGAGTTCTGTTGTATTATTTTTAATGCAGATTTACTTCCAGAAAGTATACAATGTTCAAATGCCCAAAACAAGAATCACACAGACTGGTACTGGTCACCAGGTTTGTGACTAGACCTTCTAGGGTATGGAGTGAAGAGCCCCAGATTCCTCCTTTAACACAGCTCAAATCTCATTTTGCAAGGTCTGGAGACACCTGATGTTTATGCTTAGGAAAGTTGTTGCAGGTCATTGGTGAAGGTCTTTATGCAAGGTTGTGTTTATAACTGTCATATTTTCCTTTAGAAAAGCAAAAGACTCATAGAAGTAATTGTAAATATTGTTTTGATAAAAGTTTTGAAAACACCTCAAGGTTACCTTAAATCTGCAGTTCCAATGAAGATGAAGCTTATGGATAAATGATGGTAAACAGTAAATTTCTTTACAGTCACAGTTGCTTAATTTTGCAGTTAATAATGAAGTACAAATAGTACAAATAATATAGTATAATAATTTTTTTGTCCATGAATGAAGTAATCTTGTGATCTACACCTAGAAAAAATTTCAGAACATATTTACTAACCACCTTTGAATACAAAAATCAATTAGAATAAACTAATAATAATTTAAAGAAAATGTAAAAGCAGATGCCATCACCCTCTACTTCTAGGAAATTAAAAACAGATGTTTTACCTACTCTTAAAATATTTCACATGGACTTCAACTATACCAAATTATAATGAACCCCATACTTAGTGTTGGCTGGCTTAAGAGAATCAAGTTTGTTAAAATGGCATGATTATATTAGGAAAAATATTTTTGGATGAGTTACTAGTTTATTCAGATGTTGTGTAAAAATGTACATATCCTGAAGGTCAGGCTGTATTACATGTGTTCCAAATAGGCTGAATCCACCCTGGCAATATCACGATCCACACAGTTCTCTGAATTAAGCTTTTAGATGCAGCTAGATTCCAAATTTAAATCAGGAAAAGTTACTACAGAAATAAAACCACAAACTTTTTGGAATTAAAGCCACTTGTGAAACCTTTTTATTTTTTTTGCATCTAACAGAGCAAGTTAAAAGTCACTATGATAAATAGAATATGTAGTCCTTAAAAACCCAAATGGTCCTTATTGCCTCTTCATCATTAACATTTTCTTCTCATAGGCTATTTCTTATGCACTATGGGCTCTCATCTTCTGATCAGCAAAGCTGACTACATTCAGTGAAATACCATCATGCTCACACTTGGGATGAATTCTCCTCAGGTCATGAATAAAATGTATTAGGCTGCTACTGTACTGATTCCCCAGAGAACACTCATGGAAAACTCATTATCTAATTCTCCACTCTAAACTTCTTATTGCAGCTTGTAGGGATTTTTTTCCAGTTTGGTTTTAACTTTTATTTTTCAGCTGCTTGGGGGTCAGACGTTGCCCTCAAATTATTCTGGCAAGAGATGGCTCAAATAGGGACAGGACTGTTGTTATCCCAGCTTTTGATACCATTGCTCCAGCATCTCTGTGCCCCTTAACACATTGCTACAGGATGATCCATGCACCTGCACAGAGACAATCCATTAATAGCGATGGTTATAAAAAGGCAGGGGTGGGAAAAGGGATTTAGTGTCACATACATTTGAATTCATGTTTCTGCAAACACTGATGGCAGGATCTTTATTTGCCCCCAAAGCCCACTCAGTAGTCAGAGTTTATACATAGAAATACAGTATTGCAGAGACAAGTACAGTAATGTCCTACATAACCAGGAGAACTCTGTAAGCTTGACTGGGTAGCATGTGATGGACATGACCTCAGAAAACTTGCTTAACTCACATGGCAGTAAATTCTGACACTGAAGGCAGCCTAAAGCAATCAACAAACCTGGTGAGTCTTGAAAGATGAGCTTGCCCACGCGCTCTGTTCTGATTTCCTACAGAGATATCAGTTAAGCTATTGGGAGGTGGAAAAGACTTAAGACAGCATTTTATTTCATCCAACTCTCACTCCTTTTGGATAGCTGCAAACAGTCTCTAATCCTTTTTATCTTTTGGTCTCACCAATAAGGCCAGAATCACACTCTATTCCAGATATTAGCTGCAAAGGCAGGGCTGAAGTAATCTTGCTGATGTGCACAGATTCCTCTTCCATTCAGCAGAACCAAAGGAGGTGGTGCAGCAGTTTCTGGGAACTCCAATTCCCAGAAGGGCTTTGAACAGTCTTGGAGGAGACAAAAGGGAGTGATGGCATCAAATACAGATCCAACTGTGGTGGCAAAATAATGTTTGAGTGTCCTTGGACGGATGCAAATTGCAGGTGTTTTTTAACAGAAGCAGTTTCCCATGTTACATTGCCTTAAATGCCACTTAAATGCCATTTAAAATGCAATATTTCACAGCCCTACAAATATTTTCTCAGAAGGACAGAAGCAGCTGGTTAATCACCAAACTTTTTTTGCAATCTGACCATGCTTTTAATGTAAATGGCATTCTCTTAGCATTTATCATTGGTTAAAGCTGAGAGAAAATTTTCTTGCCAAGCTTTCTCAGCATGCCTTCTCCCCACTTGCCTCACTCGTCTGCCTCATGCACCCCTTTATCACAGTGCCTGATTCATTGTGCAAACTGGATGGAAAATGACAGAGCCTCAGCCACATGCTTGCTTGGCTGAAGTGACATTTCTTGTGAATGACCATAATGCAAGTGGCATTTACAGGACAGCATTTTGAAAAGGCAACAAATGATGTAGTGCTGTCAAACAACTTTTCTTTCCTTCATTAAAGAAGGATGGACAGTTGCCATTCACTTCATGACTATCAAAATACTTCTATTTAGAGTCAAAACATCTGCTGCTTTTTTATTGCTTGATTTTGTGATCTACTTAGCCCTGTCTGATTAAGTGGTTGTCGGAAACTGATGTTGAAAGTGATGTATTTAACACATCATTCCCCACTCTGAGATTCAGAAAGACAATAGGGAATGAAGCATGTTGTTCTGATCTGGGTTCAGAACTGTACCCAATCCAGATGTATTTGATCTCATAGACCACAGTCAAGAACAGTTTTCCAAGGCTCCTGTGGCTCAGACCACAGACCAAGTAAATACACACTGCCAAGTAAATACACATCCTTTTAGAGGGATGGCTATCTTAACGGACTAGGGAAAGACATGAATTCTTGCTGAAAGCGTGAATTTTAGAAGGGTCCTGGATTCACCATGAGTGTGACTTGGCCTATATGCCTACATCAACCCTTTTGCCCAACTTCTTGTCAACTACCTATGGAAAAGGAATCCAAATGCTCACTCAGGCTGGAAAATAAGAAAAAAGGAAGGGGGAAAAAAAAGCAACCACGCTCCAAAACATACCTGGATGTAAAGACTTGGGATTAAGGACTGGTCTGCCTCAGGCCATGTGTGTCTTGGAGAAAAAAATGGCATTCTAGTATATAACTAACCTCTGGATACACCTCTATAGCCTTAATTCTTTCTCCTGTGATTTTAGCCAAGTTTTATACAAATATGCCATTATTGGACTTGAAGTAATTAGAGGGCTTGGAGCTGCTGCTGTGAATAGAATTTTATTCCAATTGTTGTTCCCCATTACACTGACTCCTGTAAAAGGCTTCATCAATCACTTCCTATGACAGTCTCTAATTCTCAGCTTCCTTGACCACTGCTGTATGTCATTTCTTGTCATGTAACTAATTAGGACATGACATTTACAAGACAGAGGCCTATAACTTGAGCGTTTAGCAGAACAGAGTATTTTCTCAATTAAGGCCTTAGCTTCTTGATTGTTTTATGTAAACTAGAGGGACTATTGCCCCAACTATATTTCTAGGTGGGGATGTGTGGTGGGACCTCTCCCTGTGAAAACAAAGACTCACAAGTTCAGCCACACCTGAACTCTTTCTAAATGTTATTGCTGTACCAGTTCAGTTTCCCAGGAACTGTTTACCATGATCTGGTAAAAGGATTTATTTTCATACATGTCAAGTCTTCACTCTTTTCAACTAAGGCAATTAGAACAGATCAAAATGCTATACCTCCTACTTCTAACTTGCTAGTTGAAACTCTTTATCCAGGTTTTTAAACAGATTTGGTGGTCTGGGTTATTCCATTTTATAAAACTTGAGGAGTGGGCATATGATCAAACAAACTTAGTACATGGCATGCTAAACCTACTGCAGCTGTGAGAAAGAAGGCTTTAGAATTTCATCATCATGGCAAAGAAGCTGTGAGAACCTCAAATGTTGCTTTAAAGTACTGGTGTCAGGAGTGCTTCTTTGGAAAACAATCCAACAGGACAGGGAAGTGGTGAAAAACTATTAGAAGCCTTAATAATAGTTAAAACATAAAAGAAGACAAGGATATATCACTATTCATCTTTGCAATAGGTATAATTCCCTGCAGGCACCAATCCATGTATGTGCTGGGGAACTGGGGATGAGAATTTGATGAACATGACAACTGACAAAGATGAATGATGATGTGGTCACTAAAGATCTTGTCACCTCCCTGAAAAACATTCTTAGTCCTGCCAGAAAAGTTGACATCTGTGTTTCTTGTATTATCTTGTACACTAAATATCTACCTATGTATTTTCTAGCCCTTGTTTTCATAATATTGATGCCCCTCATAGCAGTATATTCCCATCTTCACCCTTCTAGCGTCTCATTGTTGAGTCAGAGAGACATATAGGTTTTCTAATTAAGGATGTTTTGCAGCTTTTGCTATGCAACTGTAATGAAAGATTCAATTGTAGCTATCCCAGGTACTTATCCCACCATTGCTTATACCTTTCAAGAAAGTATACCTATGGGGTTGTATTCTCATTTGGGCTTATGTCACTGTATCTATGTGTTGATTCAAAAGAGTCCCACAGATATCTGGCAGTAATCCACAGTAGTTAGGTAGTCCAGTCAGGAAAAAACACTGTGTCTATCAGGACTGGGAAATCCCAGCACAAAACAAAAAACTTAATGTAAAGGAACTTTAGCAAAAGGAGTCAACAATATTGTGCCATGGCCAGAATGTGAAAAATGATAAACTGAAAACAATACAACTAAACAATGACCTGGATAGATGGTAGAGTTGGCCACAGTAAGTCAGAGGAACATTGTTGTAGAGAAAAAAAGATGTGGATCCACAAATTTGTTTTCACTCTAATAAACAGTGTAATGGCTGGATTTTCCAGATACAAGCTTCAGACTGCAAATAATGTGCTAACTACATGCAATCACACAGCTCCTTCCACAGAGGGAGAGGCCAGCTGTGCACTTGTGGATAAGCTGTAAAGGCATTTAAGCTGGGTGTTGTGTAAGAGAAAACACCACAAAAAAAATCGTATTTTGATAAAATGTATTCATATTCCTATTACTGTGTTTGTGGCTGGGATATCATCATAGTCTATTAGACCTTAGTCACAAAGAAGCAGGCTGAGACATCAAATTATCCTAATATTTGGCGAAGGGTAGAGTTGTGCTTCCCTGTGCAGAAATACAGAAAACAGGCCAACCTCATAAATTAAAGGGAAATTGAAAGCAGAATAATTACTTCAGATGGAGTTCCTATTATTTTTCTAACAGTAGCATGGATGGAGTAGAAGAAGGGTGTTTAGTAGAGCAAGAATTCGGCATATGGTAGAGTCACTGCAGAGCATTGGCCTCAGCTGAGGCACACACATTGCTCAGCCATGGAAATTTTACTGCAGGGAGCAAACGACCCAGCTGGTGCTGGACTTAGGAATGTGTTAACAGGCAGGAATGGAAGAGCAAAGTGAGTGTGACAGATATCGAGGGGAAGAGAACAAGGGGAGCTTGGGCAAACCTGCCTGCTCTGAACAGTAAGCAGCTGTGCCATCCAGACCATGATCTGAGGAGCAGACTGAAACACATAACTGGGAAAACTACCCACTCATGGAGAGGAGCTATGGCAAAGTCTTTTTTTCTGACATTGTTATTGGTAGTTACTGGTTGTCCTGGGTTGATGCCCAGGACACTGATGATGGTACTGGTACAATTATCACAGTCAGAAAACTGAGCAGTTAAAAAATCCCTCTTCTGGGAGAATAGGAGTTGCTAAGGATTGAAGGCCTTTTATCAAATCTCTGCCTCAATATTTAAGATTGATGAGTAATGGGTAGAAAGATTATTTATTAGCTTTTGTGACTCCTCTTTCTCCTCACAGAGTTGTAAGTCTCAACATGTCACGCTCACTAAAAATGATAGTGGAAGGCAAGTCTGCAAATGTATGTAATCTTTTTCCTTAGGGTTGAGCTGAAATGTCCTGATCTCCCTTAGTACCTAGAAAATTACTCAATTTACTAAGACGTGAACAACCATATGTGACACAGGCTTGTGCATAGGGTCGGACTTTAAATCGGATCACATTCCTACAGGCACCATTGACTCAAATCCATACTGAACTGTGGCAAACAGAGACCATACAGATACAATTACAGTGCCCTTTCTTGCTCAGGAAAAGGCACTGCAGTATCTCCTATTAAATGGCAGTGATATATCTAAAGAGATCATGGGGTCACCAGGACAGCCTCTGCCACCAAAAAGGCCTCAAGGACACGCAGGTCTTCAGCCTTGAAACTTTCCTAACTCATCCAGCTCATCCAAGGTGGTAAATAGTAGGTGGAGGGACAAAATTCACATTTACAGATTACATCTGTAGCTGAGAACAAGAACTGCTATGCTCAGATGGGTATGAATTGATGGGGTTTTTTTATTCTGCTATCACTCCAAAGAAGTGCAAATAGCTATTTTCATTCAATTTTACCTTTATTTTGGTAGAACAACCTTTGCAATGGGTTGCACGGAGCCTCCAATATCTTTTCTGAGGGATGATGCTGAATTTAATAGCTAGGTTTTCCCTTACTATTTAACTCTAAGGTATTACCATAAACAAGTAAAAAAAAGCAAAAGAGGAAGTCTAAAATTATTTATTAAACACTGATGGGAATCAAAGCACTCAAGTTTTAATTTAATCAGATTAAATAATCCTGTAGTTTAGGGAAATAACTTGTCTCAGTTTTATTTTTTTTATAGACTTGTGAATTAAAACCTGTAATTTAGTGAATGTGAAACAAATAATGAGTGCTAAAATTCAGTGCAACAAATTTATTTAAAGTATCAATCATGCTAAGCCTGAACTTAGAAACATAAACTCATCATTAACACAATTACAGCTGTGCAAATTGTAAACATTGACATTTCGCATTAATAAAATTTCGCTTCTAAGTTTTCACTCACAGAAATTCCTTTGATTCCAAGTTTTTTGTAGACATCTTAAATAATGTTTCAGTACTGATTTTCAAAGATAGATACCCTTATTGGGACAACCTTCTATGCCTGTCTTTCTAATGTGTATATAAACTGCTTCAAGTCTATGCCACATTTTGACACCCATAAGAGAAGGTTTAAGGCATTCTTGCAGGTGTAATTGTAAACAAATAAGAGATCTGTTAAATACCTTGTCATCTCCAGGCTGCAGAAAGTCATAATGCAATAACCACTTCTTCCTAGTTTCCCCTGCACTCTGTCCTCTGGAGTACAGTATCTATCTTTCACTGGAGAATACAGACACTCAATTTTGTAGAGTTTTGCTGTGTTTGCTCCCTCTGCATGGTCTCTGAAGGGAGCAGATGTTGCAGGGAGGAGCTGGTCCCTTCTGCACAGCTGTGGAGAGTTCCCAGAGAAGCAGAACCCTCTGCAAAGGGAAGCTGGATTTGGAGATATTGGATTATGGGAATGTTCTCTTCAAGTCTACCCTGACTCTTCATTTCACAGGGATATCCTTACAGTGGGTACACAGCTGTACTGAAGGCTGAAGGAAACTTGGTATGTGACTCTGCAAAGGCTTACTCAGAAAGACATTTCTTGTTTAGCCCCTATGATGTGCATTTACTGTTAAATCAATGTTTCATGGCAGCAGTCTCTGCTGAGTCTTTATAATTTGGCATAAGATTCTTACTGAATGAGACTTTGTCACTTCAGTATTGGACTCTGTATTTATGTCACTTGAAAGCAATAACAATCTCTAGAAAACTTTTGTGTCCAAACACTACGACATTTTTGTTCTAATGTGATTCAGTGATTTAGACATCTGACTGAGAAAGTTACAGATCCCTTTTTATTTACAATAAAACTTTTTCTTTTTTTGTAAACAAAGCAGACTCTAGGAACATGAATACCTCATACAACCAAGCCAAATCTGTATTTTAACTGAAAAAAAGTAAAAAAAAAACAAAGCTTCTGTGCACTTTCTACATAGTTGTCACTGTATTGTTGTACTTCCCTAGTCTATAGCTTATGGTGTGGAGTAAATTCCTCACTGCTTTTGCAGTCTTTCTGCTGAAAAACTAAAATGACAAATCTACACTTTTTTTTAATAGGTAGCTAAGAATTGTTTCTTTTTAAAATTACACAAGTTATGAGTATCTGCTCCCTGTTTAAATGCTATTATCCACAGAGCTAAAGTAGAGAAGGAGCCACTTTTCTTCAGGATTAGCAAAGCAAGAATAAATGCTTTCTTGTGGATGAGGTGCATATGCTGCCTGGGACTAAGACTTGTGAACACCACTCGTTTCACAGTGTTGTGAATCTGGAGTGTCAGAAAGGAACTTTTGTGTGAGACACCTGACAATTTGATGAGGAAAAAAATAAATGTGAGTGAACAACGTTTAACAGAAAGTCTGTTTTCAAAACAGAAGTATCTCCAACAAAACAAAGGCTGTAGTATTGTTGCCAATCCTGAAAAAATGGAAAGAAGGACCTGGTACTCCTTTGTCCTTGGCAACCTGATTTTTCCAACACTACCTCTTTGACATTCCTTGACACCCTTAGAGGCCACAAAGTAAATGACATCTAATGTATCCTGAAGGTATGAAAGTTAGATGGCTAAGTTTGAGCCAGTCATATCAGTCTTCTTTTACAGTTATTAGGGAAAAATGGCCACCTCCAGAGATAGTTCATTCAAACTATCTTTGACAACTGTTTTAGGGTAAGATGAGTCGTTTATGGAGGCACTTTTTTCTTTTGAACCAGCTTTAAAGGTACTACAGTTACTCAGTTAGGTCTTTAACTGTTAAAGTTAGGGTAGACTAACTTGACTCATGCAGTGTACATCGTTGAAGATTCAGCCCACAAATGTCCCAGTATGAAATAAGGATATTAAATCAGAATAAGGTAGGTTTGTTACAAGCAGGAGTAATTGCCTATTAAGCCAAGATTCTGGGAACATCAGCAAAGGGAAACCCTTACATTGAGGAAGGGAATAAGAAGGCCTTTGAAGCTACAATCCTTCCAGTAATACTGGATAGGCATTACCAATCTTCCCCTCTTCCCCACAGTAATTTAATTGCCAAATGGAACTATACTGCCATGTTTCTAACACCATAAGGTTACTGCACTTATGCATGACATTATTTTGACTTTTTGTCTTAGGGTATTTCAAAATAAACCCCTTCTCTTCATTTTACCACTACTAGGAGGTTGCTTCCCAAGCTCAACAGAAAAAATTTCTTCCCTAAAAACGTTGTCAAGCATTGAAATAGGCTTCTCAGGGAAATGGTTGAGTCATCATCCCTGGATGCATGTAAAAGATGTGTAGATGTAGTACCTAAGGACATTGTTTAGTGGTGGACTTGTCAGTGTTAAGAGTTGGACTCATTGATGTCAAAGGTGTTCTCCAACCTCAACAATTCCATGATTCTCTGTTTCTAAGTGTAAGCATTGCCTTAGTGGAAAGCTGAATGAGTCTCCAAACTCCACTAAATATGTTGATCTGGGCTGGGTGCTGGTTATGTAACCATGAGGAATTCAGTGACATTTGGGAAAGAAATCCTAATGGGCTATCAGTTATGACAGAGCCCCTTCCTAGGTTCTTCATCCTAAAAGACCTTCATGGCACTCTGGAGTGGCAGTCTGATAACTTTGAACATTTAAATAGCCCATGGATACCTATTTTTTGGGCACCACACTCCACCCCCATACTCTGTCACCACTGTCTCTTCTGTTTCCACATGCTGAACAGTTTCAGATGCTTTTCCTTGTTTCTGAGAAAAATATGCAAGGCAGCCAGGAGCAACCCAGCAGAGAACAGCATGTAGAAAGAAGGCAAAGCAGAATACTGTTTCTGGGGAGAAGCTCTTACTTCAGGTACTCCTGAGGATTTCCCTATTGATAAAAAGGTGCTGCTCTTCTACCTGTCCTAGAACACAAAAGACTGCATTGATGTTCATAGACACATCTTACACCTGTCTGAGTGTTGATAACAGCCCTGAATGCACTGATGGTCAGTTAAATGTGTGCCATAAATTAAACTGCTTTGACCCCCATTTGATTTACACCAACTGAGATGTGCTTTTTTATTCCATAGCCAGAAGGCTCTGTCATGTTCTCTGCACACTGGTATTCACTCTTTCAAGGATAGCTTAAGAAATAGATATGTCTTTGAGAGGGATGCTGAGTACTGTATTCAGCCTTTCTTTTACTGTTAATGCTCCTCCTGTCATGCACTTTTTGGACACAGAAACTTGTGTGAATGTAGTAGGACAATGCCAAACACAGACACCTCAAACACAGTTAACTGGTGAGATGTATTATTCACTGAGGTTTAAGAAGTTAGGAAATCCCTTTGGATTTGGTTGCAAAGAGGGAAACTGCCAAATTCTTCTTATATGGCCTCGTAACTCTTAAACTCAGGGGCACAAGACAGATAAAGCTGACAAAAGGATGGAGCCAACAGACTTCTATTTTTTGATGGTGATGTCCATGACCAAGATCTTTTGAAGACAGATACTTAGTCCAGAGTTGCCCTTGAAATATCTTTCTGATTTTTTAAATTTAATGATGGAGGCAAGATTATCTTTCTGAAAATAAACCCTTTGAGATGGTTATAATGAGGCGTACTAATCAGGCACATGGCACAAAGGACCATTTAAAAAATATTTGAAAATATGTATGGCAAGTCAAGGGTAAGACAAGAGTTCTATTACTCCTGGGTGGTGTTTTCTTTGTCTTTGAAATACTTATTATCTATCAATGCTATAGAAAAGGACTGCCTTGGCAAGTAGCAGTTTCCATCTGGTTTCTTTACAGGACTGCCCTTTCTTTCAAAGAGTACATTCTTTGTTTCTATCACATTAACCAGCGTATCCTCAGCAAATATATAAATCAATAGAGCTTGAATTACATTCCTGAATCTCTGCTGATTTTTTCTCTTGAGGATATGCACTACAGCCTCTGAAATTTTACAGCATAGAATAGAGGGACTTCTAGATTATTTAATGGCAAATATAGATTCACTTTGGAAACAATATCATCCAGAACAAGAGCCTGAAACCAGAATTATAATAGCTTCTGACTTTCAGAAACTGTTCATATCACAAAGAACATGACCACTTTTCTTGAGGATGTTATAAGATTTTTTTTTTTAAACAGAGCCATTTTGTAAACCAAGCTTTGGAGAGATGAATGACTCCATCTTTTCATAGAGAAAAAATATTGTTCATAAATTGAGGAAGATTCTTGAAGTGCAAGATATAGAAGACATGGTTCAGAAAAAGTTTTCTTTTTTACAGAAGGTATTTTTTGTCAAAATGAAATTTTCTGACCTGTAACAAGAGTAAAGAAAGCAAGAATTTTGCAATGTTTTTGCAATATGTTAACCTTATTTTATCTTTCATAGCTCAGTGACAGAATTGGGTAAATTTGCACATTAACTGGAAAGAAAATAATAACTCTTTGAAGAGTGCCAAAATTGTTCTTAACTAGCAGAAGAATAGCAGAGGGACTGAATTCAAAAAGAGAAGGCTGTTGGTAAGGGACTTAAGCAATGACTATCAAATAATCTGAAGAGAGAAATACTTTGGGTGTTGATGCTTGCTAATATTATCCAGGCCACTTGAAATAAAGTAAACATCCTTGCACAGAAATTGTGACAAATCCACTGTGCAATCGTTGCCAAATCACAGAAATAAATTTTGTATTTTAGGCCACAAGAATCCTACAAGACACATTTAGGAACAACCTGGTAATTTTTCTGTGTGGTGCTAAAATGCTTAACTTTTAAAAGTTCCTTTTAAATTATTTGTTTAGATGGAATAGTTTACCTTAAATAAAATGCAAACAGGCAGTACATAGTAAATAAAGAAACCTTTTCAAATTGTCATTTCCCTGTCCCTATTTTGGCCCCAACTTCTTTTAAAGAGCAATGGCATCAAGACACAGAGAGGTACAGTAGAATATCTGATGAAGAAAGTGCCTTATAAGATTTTTTTCTGACTGACATGACTTTGCATTTGCAGTCTGGTGTATCCATTAACTTCTTCAAAGGCTAGATATGGGATGGGCAGTGAAATCAAGTTCCTGAACTGTTTCATCCCTTGAACTATTTGCAAGTCCTTGAAACCTACAATGTTGTTTTTCTGTATGAGGTTAAGGCAAGGAAAAAACATTACAGAAACTTTGTTCCAGGATTTAGAAAGAAAAATAAAGGAGAGAACTTGTAGCTACCAAGACAAAGCAGGAAAGCAGAAGGTCTAAATACCTATGATAAGGGCAGCTAATCCACCACTTGCTTCTAGCCTTGGGTACCTTAAAGAAAAAGATCCCTCTGACATCTGGGTCAGATGGCAGTGGGGCATGAGTTGCCAGCCTCCTTCAACTCATCTGTGCATCCAGCATGGGGCTTCCTTTGCCCTTGGAGTCACGTGCATACATGCATTGCACAGCAAGGAAACATACCCATGATAACTACAAAAATACTGGGAAATGTTTTTAGAAAAACGCCCTCAGAAGGCTGAACAATGGCTTCTCCCTGACCTCAAGGGCTGGGACAAAGATAATGAGGGCAGCAGAAATATCTGCACATTAGCCATTGTTAAGAAGAAATAATTTTCTGCTCCCTAAATGCTTGGTAGTCAAAGTTCATCCCACTCCCAGCCAGGAGCAGGGCCCTGGGAGCCACTGGCTCATCTCCAGCCCTGGGCTTTGGTACCTCCCTGGGGACAGGAATGGATTATGGTCCCATGGGTTGGCCCAGCTTGGCAGGACCCATGGCCAAGCAGGGAAGGGCAATGAGGAGCTGTGGACCAGCACTGCTGTACTGTTGCAGAGGCAAGGGGCTGACAGCCTCAGTGGGCTGATGTATCATCCTGGGCCATGGGCAGGGAAGGGGAAGTAGTGGGGAGGCACAAGGGACAGTCTATGGAGGCGGTTCTGAGGCATCTGGCAGTGGCCTGGGCAGTGCAATGATTAAAGAAAACAAGGAAGATGTTGGCTATGTTCTCTTTCATAAGAGTGTTTTTTAACCTCAGTTTTCTACCTTGGTCAAAATGTCTACTTGACAAGAATGGAAACATGAATAGGGCTTTAAAATAAAATGTCTTGTACATATTTTCAAGGAAATTTTATCGTGTTGTACATATTTTGTACAAACTGTGCTGAACATTTTTTTTTAAGAAATAATCCTTGAAAAAACAGTCTACCCAGGAGTAAACTAGTTGCCTATCCCCAGCTCTTGTTTTAGAACTTGCATAAAGTTAACACATGGCTTATTTTCACCACCGTTTGATGGTTACCTTTTAGTATGAATGATAAAAGGACAATGGAAACACAACAAAAATAGTGCCCAAACAACTACTGCTATTTTAAGAAATATTTGAAATGAGGCTTAACATTGTTGACAGCTGTGAATGAGCCCAGAATGCAAGGCAGATCCAGCAAGCATCACTGGTCAGATATGAGTAACACCCTCTGATTAAGCAAAAAATATCAGCTAGCTAAAATGAAAATTTTACTTAACTGAAGACTTTTGTGTACCTAGGTTGTAGATAACAACAGCTCTCCTTTAAAATAACTCTCTGAAAATCTGTATAATTACTTTTTTTTACAGTGATCCAAAAGTCTGCAGAAACATCCGGTAGTCCATCTTACACTTCGGTAAAATACAGGGAAAACATTCCACCTGAAACAGCCAACTGCATCATGCAGAGTTGGGAATACATATGTCTAGACACTGACTGGGTCTGAAAAAACCCTGTGGGTCATCCTGAGTTGCTGCCAGACCACAGCACTGACCAGCTGCCACAATAGGTGCAGGGTGCTCAAGGTGGCCATGGGAGTCTGTCCTCACCAGCCAGGGTCTCATAGGATTCAGCAAGCCCAGGGATGGTGACCGGGCAAACCCAGAGCCATGTGGCTGCTCAGCATGGTCACAGGGCCAGGACAGGGCTGAGGTCCAGCCAGGCCAAGCCTCTAGGTCATGGTCAGTGAGGTACCTGTCCAGGTGTGGCCATACCTAGAGCAATAATCAGGCAGGACACAGGCAAGGTGAAGCAGAGAGGCCATGAGCTCAAATGCAACTCCAGGGAAAGAGGAGCTCTTTCTGTGCTGGCTCTTTCACAACAATGTGATCACAAATTATTCAACTAAGCCATAGCAAAGCTGGTCTGAGCATGGGTAGCCAGGGCCCAAGGAAGGAGAAGTGGTTAGAGGGCCTGTAAGATGTACAGCCACAGCTGTCTATACAAACAGGAGGTTTTAACTCTAAGACACAGTTCTAAGTCAAAACTTCCCCTCTAGTCAGGGCTGAGTGAGAGTATTAGACTTGCTTTTGTCAACATACCCCATCCCCAATCCCATTGCTGGAAGTGTTCATCCCTGGAAGGTTGGATAGTTCTCTGACCAACCTGGGCAAGTGAAAAGTGTCCTTGGCCATGTCAGCAGGAACTAGATGAACTTTAAGATGCCCTCCAACCCAAATCATTCTGTGATTCTATTAACACCTTCAAGAAAAATAAAGGGAGAAAAAATGCTCAGTAAGAAACAAAAGTAAACAGATGTGTAGAAAACCTGTTGTACACAGAATGAATCCAGGAATGGCATTTTTTAGTTCAGAAAAATAGTATTCTTACACACATAAAGCAATGCTTGCCAAAAATAAAGAGAAGGAAATGAGCAGTCCTGCATGCCTAGGTGGTTGAATAACAGAAAGATAAAAAATCAGATACTAGATGAAAAATGATGTGAAGTATAAAGAGAAATTTTGTCATCAAGTGAAGTTATGCCCTGGAACTATGCATACTTCAGATTGGAAATTTTTTCTAGAACTGGATGACTTCTTGAAAGCTTTTTACAGAACTTGGTTCTGTATTTTCCCTAAAAAATTCTGACTAAATGTTTTCACCTAGACTTGGTCTCCACTTGTTTTGGAGTTTTACCATGTTTCAATAACTTCAATACTGAAGATCTGACATCCTTTTTGGCAATTCCTGATTGAAATTCCTTCAGCAAATCATATTTTTAGATGCAAATCCCACTGGGGGAATGGAAGCAACATTTCATTCTTAATGGAAACATCTTGTACTATAAGGATTTTGACTCCCAATGTAATTTTGAAATTGTCATCCTTGTGTGTTGCAATCCAGCATGCAACACTGTAAGGATCAATAGCTGCCTTCATTTGCTGTGTGTCTGACAACACAGAACACGTCCCTTAGGGCCCTATGCTTAAAGCAAATGTTGTTGCTAAGAAACCCATTAAAGTGTGTTGTTAATTGACAATGAATGGCCTTCTAGTTCTTGGGAACATTTCTCACCAGCTCTGTTTCTCGTGGTGTACAAATGAGACATCATGTACTGGGAGCTGCTGATGTCAATGACACTGGTTTTTTAAGAAGCACACACAGCAGGGGATGAGAAAAGCCACAATTATCAGATCAAGCAATTGCCTTTATTTGCTTTGATGGTGATTATTTTATTTGGGTGGCATCGCAGAACTCTGTGTGACTGAAAGGAAGCAAGCAAGAAAACAGAAACAGATGGGTTTCTCAGCCATGTGAATGAGATCACGTAAAGCATTCACATCTGCGCACATTTTCCCTACGCCTGAAATACTTCTGCTTTTCACAAGCTTCCTCCTAGTTTCCAGTTTTGTTATAAGAGCTAACCATACATATTAAAACATATAGTTTTAACATTTTCATGCATGCAGCTACCTCATTCACTTGGTCTTTCATCTGGTGGGTATTCAACTAGACCTAGGTTTGTCCCACAAATCTTTCTAGGCTGTAAATTGTTACTTAGTATAAAGTTCATGCAACAAATTGCATTTTTAATCACTAATCATTGCCTTGGTTTCCAAAAATCTACAACAGTTATACAAACTAGAAGCAGAGAAAAGAATAAGATTTAAATAAAACATGACATAAATCACATACACACCTGTACCAATGTTATCTCCCATAGACTTTTTTGACAGAATACTGCATGTCTGTCTCAGGAGGTATTAGCCAATTATTTGTAAAAAAAATAAGACATTTTTCAAGAATTTACCAACTCTTTTTTTTCATTTCTTTATTCATGTCCATATCCTTAGTTTTAATTGAGTTAAATTGCTTATTCCAATTAAATCTTATGTGTAGGAAAGCGCAATGAAAAGGCGTAATAATATAACACAAAATATTTTATGTGAACCTTTTTAGTTGGTAGATACTGTGTTGAGGAGCATAGGAGAGAATTTATTTCTGAAAAAAGAAAGGAAGCATGTTGATGCAACTTACATTATTTTAGAAAATAATTTCATTTTTTTAGACATTTCTTTAAGTTTACAAAAGAACAATGAATAAATTGATCTAATCTTAGCAAAATACTTTTTGTCATTCTTCTCTCAGAAATCATGGAAATTTTTTAGATTAGTTTCATTTTAGTCTTGGAAAAACTTGGATATTTGGGAAATTTGATTCTGAATGCTTAGGTGGCTGACTTAAGTGCTGACTTCTGGAAGCTGAATCAGCATTGAATGGAGGAGCAATCAAGCCTTAATGCTAAGCAGACAAGATTTTGGGGTGTGATTTAAATCCTATTGGTCTCTTATCAAGTCATAGAACCACTGAAAGTTGAAAGAGACCCTAAAAACCACCTAGTTCCAGCCTCCCACTATGGGCAGGGACACCTTCCACTGGACCAGGTTGTTTGATGCTTCATACCAGAAAATTGTTGATTCACGACCAAAAGGACAGGTTTTATAGCATTTTTACAGTTCCCCTCCATGGTGCACAGAAATACAGTACAAATACAATAAACTCTGCATTTAAAAAAATAATAATTGCTCAAGAATGTCTCAAGAAGAAGAGCCTTTCTAACTCTTTCCTATGACAAATTTATTGGATGAGTGTGTATGACAGGCTAGCCTGGTCTATTTATCCAAAATAGATATTTCTGCATTCAGTAACCTCTAACACAGCAGAAGCAAAATCAGTCATCTAGATCTCTGAACTCTTCAGTTACTATGAATTTTCAGGGTAAGCTATGGGGAATAGATGGTAATGCTACTGCTGAGTTTTTGCACAGTGCCCTGCTTATTATATCAGATATGTAAGGCCATTTTTCTATATATATGGAAGTAAAATGATCCAAGTTACTAATGGTTTTTTGCCATGAAAGACATTTTTCAGATCAAAACTGATCAAAAATTTGGATCCAGAACTAATTGCTTTTGTTTCCACTCCATACAGAGCAGAATTCACATCACTTTCAAACTTAGCTCCTGGAAATCTCAAAAGAGAGACTGAACATAGAAGACAATTGTCCTGTTGCCATGTAACTTCATGAAGTTCCTTATATTAATACAACAGTATTAACTCCAGAAAACTACTAAAATCTACTTAGGAGGATTTACTGTAATTTTCTTCTTTGATGAAATAAATTAAACTTGGTCCCAAAGCTAACATTCAGTTAAGAATATGAGCCTGTGGTAACCACTAATCCCAATGAGAAATTTGTTTCACCAGGAACATATACAGAAAGGCTTTGTTAATGAAAGATAGTCCATCCTTTTCCATGGCCTCTTCCCTTGAAACAGCTCTTACAATATGTATGTCAGTCCATGTATGTCACTGTCATGTTTAATCAAACACTAAAAAAGAAAAATTATTTTCATCATCCATCTCTCCTCAAAGATATCTCTGGGTCAACAGAGCAGGCAACTAAAGTTATTAGCTAGATGATGAAGGAATTCTGCCAAGAACTCTACATGACTGTTCCCATAAGATCTCTAAGTATCCTCTAAGTACTGATACTTTCTTCAGTAAAATTAATCTCTGTTCATTAATGCAAAACACTGAGCAAAATCTGCAAGCTTTAACTTGACAGCAGAGCCAGTTCTGGCCACACAGCCTTTACCACATGCCAGGCTTGGAACTTTAAGGGTAAGGAAATTCAGCTTCTTGTAAAGATGTTTGCATTCCTCCCAGTTGCTGCTGTCTGGATAGTATTTTTAGGAACTATGGAGGTATAGACGGTTGCACACACACTGCTGCAATCTGGAGAGTGGTTGTGCATTCAAAGAGAAGCTGAGAAAAAGACTTTCTTCATCAGGAAACAAAAATATTTAGTCAATGTGGCTAGCCAGCAAGATTTCCTTCCTTCCCTCTGGGAGCTTCTTGCTAACTATGAATCTTCCCTTCCCTTCCCTTCCCTTCCCTTCCCTTCCCTTCCCTTCCCTCTT